>JARFIW010000252.1:0-73015 GCA_036346225.1 Platerodrilus igneus
TAGTAGTATCAAATACAACATGTCAAGTTTAACGGGGATGGTCCCAGATTTTCTACAGGTGGAGTATCATTGGACCAACACATGAAGTTTTATGGCGATAACAGGGTAAATCCACAAATTTTATTAATAGTGTAAGAAATCTAGTGGGAAATTTATTTGACGAACAGACTAAACTGAATACGACAAAGGCTTTATTGAAAGACAACGCGGAAGCATGGTACAATTTAGTAGGACAGGACATAGACACCTACACGGACTTTGAAGACAGATTTTAAAGCACTACTGGAGTGACCACAGACAAGACCAGGTACGAGACGACTTAATCACAGGAAATTTAAGGAGAATTTTCAGGAAGTAGGAGCAATATGCTATACGCAAGTATAGCATAGCAAAGCAACTGAACCCACCACTGACGGACCGACAAATTATCAAGTATTTATCACGACACTTCGAGGTAGAAGTAAGACAACACGTAGCACTACAGAACATAGTGGACAGAGAAATGTTTTAGAATACCTGCAGAGGTACGACGACGTAAGTAGTGGACGACCTCGGGATAATAGGGAAAGACAGATCAACACAGTTAGATTTGACAATAGACAGGACAACTATGCTAGAAGGGGGAATAGTTACGGATACCAGCGACAGAATTGGGAACAGAGACGACCATACGTTAGAAGTAATAGTTTAGGAAGGGGACCTGCACCGAGACCGGAACCTACCAGAAGGAATAGTTCACCGGACATGAGGGGGACAGCTAATACAGACACGGAACAAGTGGAAACGCCTAGGACATACGCTGAGGTGACGGCTAGACCAGGACCAAGTAGGGAAAACAGACCTGGACAGGATTTTTAGAATGCGACAGACCACTAGATTTCAGTGTAAATGTATATGAACATCCACGTGAATTTTTCAAAATTGAGGAAGAAATAGAGCCAGAAACTGTAGAAAAATTATGTTTGCCAATTGTTAATGTAGGAATTTTTGAGAATAATGTAGAAGTATTACTGTATACAGGGGCAGAGGCGAGTTTAATATCGAAGGAATTCGTCAGCAAAATTAGGGATAAGGTTTGTGATAGAATTATGCCTATAAAGCGTAGCCATTTAGTAGCTCCAAATAAAAAGAAGTTTGCTGTAGTAAATTGTGTTGTGGTGCTTAGGATAGATATAGGAGGTTTAAGCTGTGAACAGGAGTTTGTAATTGTACCTGGACTGAAGTTTCAGAGCATTTTAGGTGTTGACTGTATGATGCAGTTAGGGGTTTTGATAGATATGGAAGGGAAGGTAGTAAGGATTAAGGATAGGGTAGTGCCATGGAAGGGCAGTTATGAAGTCACAGAGGATGACACGGGGTTTAGTATTAATGTAGTAGAGGTAGAGGATGATGAAGTTAAACAGATCAACACAAAAAGATGTCCAGAGGATAGGTGAGTAGAGGTTCAAGCTTTAGTACAAAAACAGGCAGAATTAGTGGGGGTAGAAGCAACAGCAGCATATCGGGAGCAGGTGAAGGCAGAATTAAATAAAATGTTGGAAGATGGCATAATAGAGGTTTCAAACACTCATTTCATAAATCCGTTGGTGGTAGTTAAGAAAAAGGATGATAGCATTCGTTTATGTTTAGATGCACGAAAAATTAACCAATGGACCAAACCGCAATTCCATTGTCCACCATCCATGGACACACTTTTGACGAGATTAAGTGGCAAGTTTATTTTTAGTAAATTAGATTTAAGGAATTCATTCTGGCTGATTCCATTACACAAAGATTCTAGAAGGTACACAGGATTTTCCGTAGAGAGAAAAATCGATAATTTTAAGGTAGTATCGTTTGGTTTGTCGGCAGAAAAGAAAATAAGAATAAATGAGAAACAGACAAGTGTAGGGACTGAAGAAGAAGCAATATTTAAGAGTCAGGATAATAGGGATGATAAGTTTATTGTATGTGAGATAATAGGGATGATAAGTAAAGATATAGAAGGGGGAGAAATAGGAATGAAGAGTATTAGGATGGTGAGAAGAAAGACTTGGAGGGTCAAGAAGAGAGTTAGATTTAAATAACTTGATGAACAAAGGATAGAGATAGGTGAATTTTAGTATAGATATAGAAAATAAAGCTAAGTATAGGATAAATATGGGAAATAGTTAGAAATAGGTATATAGGATACGAAGGAAAATTAAATGTAGGAAGAAAATAAGATAGGTTAAGTGTAGATATTTCTTATAAGATTAGTGGAGAGTTAGGAATAGAACAAGAATAGGATAGGTATATAAGATTAGGTAGCGGGAAGTAAAGTATAGTGAAGATTAGTTAAAAGTTAGGAATAGGATAGGTATATAGGATGTATATAGGATTAGATGGATAAGTAGGATGAAGTTAGGGATAATTTCAATTTATAAAATTAGGTGAGAGTTAGGAATAAGATAGGGATATAGGATAGGTGTAAATATTTTTCTTTGGATTGGATATAAGTTAGGTAAGATAGATAGATAAGGGTAGAGAGAGATAGGTAATTTTTTTTGTAAATTTTGTTTGTGGTTTAAATATTTTATATTTGCATTCAAATAGGGGGAAAATACTCATATTTAGACCAGGGTAGAAAATTAAATAATCACATCAAATAATTTTAATCACCGTGTAGAAGCTTTGGGAAAAGGTACGCGTTATTATAAAAAACCGTGGAGAATAAAAAATCATTCGTTTCATTAAAAATAAGAGATTTAAATTATTTACAAGACGCTTTATATAAAGAGAAGCAGTATTAAAATGCTCCACGGGTAATATAATTATTCCGCGTAAAGAAACAAATGGAAATTACGTGCAAAATTTATATTAATTGATTCAAGTTTGGGTAACAGGTATTAAACAAAATGTACAGATAATAATTGAATATTTAATTAGGATTCACTAAAAATTAAAGGGTATTATTTTAATTGGAGTTAATTGAACCGTTAGGAACATATAATACGTATAAAAGCTAGTAAAAAACTCAATAATATTCAGATCGTAGAAGTATTATGTTTGAACACCTGCGTATTTTTAAAAAAGCTCGTTCTGCGTAAATTTTGCAGATAACAAATGGTTACAGAGAATCTTGGAGAAACCGTCGGTTAATATTCACGGGAAGGCTGGATACGGGGTTATTTAACCCAGATAAGAACACACGTGGACTGAAATAATCGATAATAAAGAATATCAATTTGCACCAATAAGAACATGGTAGATAGAGACAGATAATATGCGCAAGACCGAGACACATATAGTAAAAGGCGTGAGTTGAGCAACGTCACTGGGTGGCGATTGGTTGAAAATAAAAGGCAAACTTGAGAGGTAAAAATAACATTTCTGTATAAAAATTAATTAGTTATTTCCAGACGTTGCGAGCCGTGTCGAAATTTCTGAGATTTAACTGGTGCGAGTGCAAATTTAATAAGAACCGACGCACGGGCGGTCGAGATGGGAACATAGTATACGAAATTCTAGAAACTGGCCGTTTTGAGGACAAAACCGACAGACAGGCTAACCGCTATATATACCCGTGTTAATATGAGTTGAGCTCTCTTAGATTTTCGAATTGATTCAATGCGTTAAACAGTGCTTTTTAGTTTTCCGATTTTGATAGAATAATTTAAACAGTTTGCTCGTATATTTTGGTGATTTAAAACAGTTTGTTCTTTACGTGCTACAATGAATGTAATTTAGTGCACTTAGAAAAGAAGATACAAGGTAATAAAGTTTAGTATCACTGTACCAATTAGTCAAATTTGCAACGACAAATGAATACACAAAAGTAGGCAGTTTTGGCGTATTTTTGTGAAAGAAGTATGAATTTCTTTGCTATTTTTCGTGGGTGGTAATAATTAAATGATTCGTAAACGTGTCTGGATCCACAAAACAAGCTTCTGATATACACAGATGAGTTCCGGAAAAGCACTGAAACAACTTTAGATGAATGGTGGTGTAGAGAAAATGTTTAAAAGCGACCAGTAATCCGAGGACGTAAACATAACCCAGTTGGAATGGTGAAATTAGCAAGGACGATGTATATTGATGCCACTAGTGCAGTAACCTTCAGGTAACTTATGCTTTGTTGTTCGATTTTTGATGTGTTGGTGTGTGTTGAATAACTTTATAATTGATTTACTTAAAATGGACAGTAGTGAAATTGTACTAACAGCAAATTTTTAATTTTAAGGTGAGATTTTCTTGTTTAAGTAGAAAGGGGTATTTAGTATTTATGTTCTGGATTATGATGAAAATTTGGGTATGTCTTTGAGCTCAATTAGACGAACCTGGTTAATTAACGTAAAGGGTGGGAGATGCTCCTTTGTACTCAGACTCAGGTCTGCATATATTGTTATATTAATTAGTAGGCATCTACAAGGACTTTAATTCTGGATGCACTTTAAAATGATAACAAATTTAATCTTGAAATTTTCTGATACTGAAATTTATGCTGAATTTTAATTTTGAAATTTTAATGTATTGTGAATATTGATGTAAATAGAGTTAACGTTGATGTTTGTGGTAGGAAGGTGTTTTTTTTTATGAATGAGGATGAAGGTTTAACTAGGTGAGCAGCCGAGGCGGAAAAAGAGTAAAGAGGCGATTAACAGAAGAAAGTCAACGGACCAGTTAAGTTAATAGCTTTTTGTAGGTTTCACAGCATTCTTGACGCCCAATTCGAGAGGCTCGATTCGAAAACCGTAGTTCCCGGATTTTGGTGGATTCACAGCAATATATATATATATATATATATATATATATATATATATTCTTATGCTACACCTCCCCCCCCTTCTGTTTTATTTTAATAATGCTCCGGCAGCCTTATTCTCAGCACTACGACTCACAGGCGGTTCCTCTTTTTTTCTTAGTAATAAGTTTGCTTTTCTATCCTTTTATTTCTAATTAATCATGCTATTAGTCGGTTCGATCCCGTAACATCAAGCTCCAGTTTCACAAAAATCAATCAAAATAGAATTTATATTTATACGTTACAACTGTTTCCAGGAGAGTCCTTGACTGCTGGCGCGTATTGTCTAATCTTTGATCTGTGACTTGCGTTGTTGTTACTGCTTCACTGCCTTACCAATTCTACAAATTATTGTGCAGTTAATTTCCTGGTTAACTTTCAAATAAACGAACAACAAAATCTAACCCCTTTGATTTTCCTTCCTCACATTATGATTGTATCCCTTTCTCAAAATACCGGTTGCACAAACACACGCCAATCCTTTTAAATAATATTTTGTCTTTAAACTGCAATCATTCACAACCAAACTTATAATAATACATTAAATTCTACTTTCCTTGTTTGTTATACCCTCTGATCTTGAAGTCCTCTCTGCTTCTTATTCTTTTCTTCAGCCGCTTGTTCTTACTCCGTCGAATAACTTTGTGAAATTGATCTTCTACTTGCTCCTATTAACTGCACTTTCAGCAGGGTAAATAAAACCACAAAATTCTTAGCTGATTCTATTTTTTGATTCGGAACAATTTTTCTATACATACAAGTTTAATTTTCACTTTCAATATATCACAAATCCCAGTTTTTTTGTCTAAATTTTACAACTATGGGTAAACTAATTAGACTCCTGGTAACTTTTTAAATAATAGAATCTATCTTTCAAAAATATAATTTTTGTCCCTCACACAGAACTTATTTTATTTATATCTCTTGCTACTTCTGGCTACCTTTCCTTGAGATGTCTGCCTACTACATTTTTATTGTTGTTAGAGTTCATATTTGCCTACATGACCCTAAACTTACAATACAGTTTTTTATTACATCAACACATGCCTACTTCGTAATTATATCTGGCTATCTGTCAAATAAACATAATTAAAGTTCAATAAATCTACAAAAGTGTTCTTTTGAGTAATAATTCTTTTTTGTGCCTTTTAGGGTTCATTTTCATTTGTGAACTTAACTCTAATACAACATGGTTTAATACCTTACATTTTGTTTCAATGATTGGCTTATAATCTTATAAATAGGTACATAAACATGCCCCTTGATTTTGATTTTGAATACATTCAAAACCAATCTCTTTAACCTCCAGTTCTAAAACATTTTTAACCCTGTTTTAATTTATTATTATATAAGGCCCCCCACCGAATTTTAAATAAAATAATTTTTTTTTCTCCCATTTTCTCATCATATCCCAAATATTAAACAAAATTTTTTTTCAAATTTGCTAAAATAATTAAATTATCTTCACAAATCTCTAACAACAATACATACAAATACAGAAACGGACATCACGAGTCAGCACTCTGCCCCTCAATGATGGTACTTGGATATAACAACTGAATGTGATATCGGCGCTTGATGTTACCATTTTGATCGACAAGCTCAAATACATTCCCCTCTGCTAAAACTTTATTTATTTTATACGGTCCTACGTACGGGAATAATAATTTTGCACAGACCCTTTTTTTTAGCATTAGTCACATGCAACCTTTTAACAACTAGCCAATCTCCTACTCCTAAAATTGTACGTTTTCTAATCCTACTGTTCCTTTTCTTGACATATCTCTATTGCGCCTTTAAAATTTTCTCCTTTGCTTGTATAAGTAAATACGATATGTCGGTCCCTTCAACTTCTCCTCTCCACGGTCTCCCTGGTATTATCCCTTTCTCAGTAACTCGATCAATGGTACACACTTCTCTGAATAACCAGGTATAAATCTTTTATAATAATTTAATACTTCAAGTAAACCTCTCAAACTCTTTACATTTCGCGGTTGTTCTAAATTTTTCAGCTTTTCTAACCTTTTCACACTTATTTTCATGCCCTCGTCGCTAATGACATACCCCAAATATTCGACTTCCTTTTTAAAGAATTCACATTTTTTACATTTAGTTTTAAACCTCACTCGTCTAATCTTTCGATCACCCGCTTTAAATGCTCCTCCTCAGTCCGTGAAAAGACTAGCACATCATCAACTTAATGCGTGCAATACTCCTCCAGATCGTTTAGTATCTTTCGCATTGCTCTGACTAATGCAGCTGAAGATGACGACAACCTGAATGGCGCTACTTTAAATTGATATATTTCTCCCTCTATGCCGAACCCTGTATATTTTCTGCTTGCTTCATGCAGAGGAATCAACCAAAACAAATTCCTTAAATCTAATTTGCTGAAAACTAACCTATCACTAATCTTATATAATAAATTATCTATACACTGTGGTTGTTTATACTGCGGTTTCGTAATCATATTCAATTTTCTGGCATCTAAACACATTCTAAATTCTGTCTTATCTGACTTTTGTACTACTACTACCGGAATTATGTATTCCGTTTGAGCGGGTTCAATAATCCCATCCCTGAGCATTTTTTTTATTTCTAATTTCACCCTGTTTCTCATATAATACTGTATGGGATAAACTTTTGTGTAAAATCCTCGTTCTTCATTCATTTCTAACTTGTGAGTGTACTTTGAAGCAAATCTTACTTCATCATTCCTGCATGCTCATTAAACTAATTTCCCAATTTATGCATTAATTCTGCGCTCTCAGTACCTATCTGTTCCCTCATAAAAACCTTTTCAAACAAACTACATAGTATTATTGTGCCACTCCCTTTTCCTTTATCAATTTTTTTCATTCCTGATCCTACATCTACCACATTGTCATCCCTTTCCTGAGACATATTCGGAACCACCCAATTTTTCTTATATTCATTTATTTCCACACTTTTTTCCTTCCCATTAATCAAAATTCCATACCTTTCCATTATATCAATACCTATTATAAACTCCATATATAGTCCCCTTGCTACCAAAAATTTTGCCATTCCTAATCTTGACTTCCCTATATAAACATCTACACATAACATCCTATCTACTTCTGACAATTTCCTTTTCATTGCAGACCATATATTTATCTTTTTTATTTCACATACACGTTTCTTTAATACGTCTGAATGCCTAATGATGATTTCCTCCCTTACTAACGATAATTCTGACTCGTTATCTACCAATGCTAAATAAACACTGCTTCCTAATCTAATATGAATAAATGGTAACTTCTTTTTACTTATTAAATAAGTTTCATGTGACAAAACATTTGTAACATTATGTACAACCACAGGTTCTAAAACTATCTTACCTATATCTACAAAATTGGAGTTTTTTTTTCTCTTTTTTTCTCTGTTCACTTCGCTTTCCATATGTCTTGCCAGAATTTGTATGATGTCTTGTTCCATCATTTTCGGTTTCAAGTGCTGTGCCAGATAGTATTTCTCTATTACGTATTCTTCCCTGGTCCCGTTACAATTCTCATAACACCCTGTTATCAGGTTCATTCGCATCCCCATCTGTTGTGAGTTTCCCCAATACTGGTCTTGAAATACTTTCTTAAATTACTGGTACGATCCATAACTGTTTTTCATTATATTATTCCATTTTTCTGCATTTCCATATAAACTTGCATTCAACATCTGTATTTTTACACTCTCCGTTTCGTTTTTTACTGCTTCATCCAATTTATTTAAAAACACCGTAGATTGTTTCCATTTTTTTCCTTCAAATCTTGGTAGATTTTCTCTGTTCAATTTTAAACTGTATGCTGCTAGACACGTGTTCATTCTACTTTGTTTTAATGACCTGCAGTTCTAATTTTCCATTCGCATTTTGTTTCTTCATTTCCTTGAATAAATCCTTTCGAAAATTTCTCTCATCTTCCTTGATATCCTTCATTACCTTCAACGTCGCCTCATGCTTTTGTTCATGCTTTTTATTAACCAATTTGATTTTCTTATGAACTCCTGACACTTCATGCTCCATTGCTTGTACGCACATTTCAATTTTCTCATTCACTTCCTTGTTAATATTTTTTCGAAATTCTTCAAAATTATTCTGTATTGCATCGATAGCCCCTTCTACTTTTGCTTCAATCATCTTTCCAAAATCACGTTTTCCCTGTATATCACCTATATTTCTTTCAAGTTCCTTCTGAAATTCCTGTTTTTTTATTGAAAATTCTTGCTCTCCCTCTGAAAAATTTTACTCTTTCCTTGAAACACACGATTTTCCTTCAGTAACATGAGAATCATTTTTAAGTCTGTTCCTGGTTTCTGTTTTTCAGTCCCTTCACCATGTCTCTTGGATTCAAATGTTACCATCTCTGATTCTGTCTGCTCAGGACTATCCCCTTGTCTTTCTTCAAAATGTATATCTCCATCCATGCTTATTTGTCCGCTCAAACCCTGTTCATCTTGCCTCATCACCTGATCCGCTTCTACACCGTACACCTTTCCCGACCTAGTACAATATTTATCTGGCGTGCTCATTTTCTTGTTGCAGTTATTAGTTTACTGGATTTTATGTATATACGGGCCCCACTTAAACTCTAACTTAACTTTAAATAAAACAACACCAATGATTAATTTTTATTTCTTTTACAAAAGGTTTCTATGATCTACCTACAGTCTATATCTCTTCTTTCTTACCAGTGTTTATTTCTTCACGGCCCACGTTGGGCGCCAAATTTTCTTATGCTACACCTCCCCCCTTCTGTTCTATTTTAATAATGCTCCGGCAGCCCTATTCTCAGCACTAGGACTCACAGGCGGTTCCCCTTTTTTTCTTAGAAATAAGTTTGCTTTTCTACCCTTTGATTTCAAATTAATCAAGCTATTAGTCGGGTCAATCCCGTAACATCAAGCTCCAGTTTCACAAAAATCAATAAAAATAGAATTTATATTTATACGTTACCACCATTCCCAGGAGAGTCCTTTTTTGATTTGGAACAATTTTTCTATACATACAAGTTTAATTTTCAGTTTCAATATATCACAAATCCCAGTTTTTTTGTCTTAATTTTACAACTTTGGATAAACTAATTAGACTTCTGGTAACTTTATAAATAATAGAATCTATCTTCCAAAAATATAATTTTTGACCCTCACACAGAACTTATTTTATTTATATTTCTTGTTACCCCTGGCAACCTTTCCTTCAGATGTCTGCTTACTACATTTTTAGTGTTGTTACAGTTCATATCTGCCTACATGACCCCAAACTTACTATACAGTTTTTTATTACATCAATACATGCCTACTTCTTAATTATATCTGGCTATCTGTCAAATAAACATAATTAAAGTTCAATAAATCTACAAAAGTGTTCTTTATATATATATATATATATATATATATATATATATATATATATATATATTTGTATAGACCTGAGCGAACAGGAAAAGAAAAATACCAGCGTCTTTTGTAACAGTGGGATATGGCAGAGACAGAAATTCAGTTTTTAAAAAAATAACGCGGGATATAACTGAGGGGGAATCTAAAATTAAAACCGGATTTAAATTAGAACTTGGAAAGAATTAATCGAAAATTAGAAAACGAAATCGATCAATTGCAGAAAGTAAATGGTGTTAATTTAGAGCAAGTGCAAGGAAAATTAGAACGGAAAATTCAAACACATTACATGTGATTTTCCAATGCTCCACCCGAAGGTACTACATTGGCCAGGAAGCGAGTTTATTTTTTTACCTGGAAAATTTTGAATTTTGCCGAATCCTTGCTGTTCCAAACAAGGTAGGGATCTTTAACGTGCGTGACTACACTCACACACGGGACCTCCATTTTACCTCTCATCCGAACGAGGGTGTATTTTTGCGAAAAATGCTCGCCTAACATTTTTCAAGCGGACCGTGTCGGGATTCGAACCCGGGACCTAGGGCGTAGTAGTCACACACATACCACTACGCCACGGAGCCGCCTAAATTCAAACACAGCTTGAACAGGTAGAAGAGTCATAACGTTTAAAAATAAAGTTAGGGAATATAGTATACTGACGGTACAGGAAATCAAAGGTTTAGAGGGTAATTTAAAACAAACTGAAAATCGGATTGTGGAATGTGAAATAGAATTAAGTAGAATTGAGAAACAGGTAAAGGATACTTGCAACAAGTTAAATAGGGAAATTCAGGAAGTCAGTAGTAAGGTACAGGAAACAGGGTTAAACAATTTAGTGCAGGTTAATACGATAGGGTTTGAAATTGTAAGGCCTAAATTTGACGAAAGTACTAGATCTATGCATCCAGTCCATGTTATTAAGAGATTAGAGCAATAAAATACCTATCTTTTGGTATAAAATGGATTTTCGTTTTAACAGTATTATAATGCACATTCTAAATCACCAGAGCAACATTGTTGTGAACCAATGGAAGTTGAATGTGCATCAGATACTGATAAAACGAAAGTCTATTTTATACCAAAATATAGTTATTTTATTTTCAAACACCTTTCTGTTAAAAACTCCATGTCTGCTGACGAAGTTAATCATCATCATTTGGCCTTCAGTCCTGGAACTGGTTAGATGCGTACGCTCATTGTTTCCTATTCTGAACTAACCATTACATTTCCCTGAAATTTGCACAGTCTGTACCTGTCACTGTCTGATCGAAGTTTAAATCTATCTCCTTTTCCCTATCTCTGCTTGTAATATATCCCATACTATTTTCCGAAAATGCTTTAGAACGTATTCTGCACTTCTATTTCTGCTATTTTTTTCCATAGATATCCTTGTTCCCCTTCTATTTTTATAACCTATTTGTTATTAACTTCGTCTGTCCATGCTATTATCCTCGTACATCTGAAGCACATTTCAAAAGTCTGCTTTTGTTTTTCTGTCTGCTTTTCCTACTGCCCTTATTTCGAATGCATACTGTGTTGTGTTCCACACATATGCTTTCAACAATTTTCTTCTTGTTTCTGTTTGTTGTCTCTCATCATAGGCGCTGTTCTTCTTTGTTAGATGCAGTTCGGTCTCTTTCTATTGGTTTACAATTATATACCCTATTTGTTTGACATTCAGTGGTTGTGAAGGGGGGTAAGCAGCCTGTGGCTGACAAGTTCCTCCAGCACTTGAACATTTGCTGATTTAATATTATTTCCAATACATTTTTTCGAAGTTAAAAAGAAAATAAATCACAAAATGCGAAATCTAAAAGTAACTCGAGATATTTTGAACCGCTCCATAACACACTTAGATCTGACACAGATTGTTCGTTTAACGCTTATACGGAGGGTAACAGCGTTGAATTCTCCATGGATCAAGAGCAATGTGATTCAGAAACAATCGGTGTAATGTATTTAGAACCCGAGAGAAAAGATTCTATAGTGTCCGTCGATGAACAAAATTCATGTAGCCAAAAATCCACAGATGCAAATGAAATAAATTCACAGTATTGTAAAGAGAATCAATCTGATCCATTCGTTAATGCTAGTGATATATGTGATGATGTAACCTTGAATAAGAATTTTATTGCAACTAATAGCAAAGAATGCATATAAAAGTCAATACATACTCAAACATTACCCTCACTTCTTTCCGAAGAGGCTTATAATGCACGTACCATTTCAGCTGATGATTCTGACAAATCTGACGATCCCGATTTTTCTCTTCAAAATTCTGATAATGACAAATCGTTTAAAGGTTTAAGTGCTAAAGTAAAACATTTGCCAGCAAATCAAATAGATAATGAAAGCAGTGGTGAAGAATCACTTTCTTGATGAGTTTGCTGAAGAATGTGAAGAAGATACACCATCTGAAGGAAGCAATAATATATCAGAAGCTGGCGAGTCTGTGAGTAGCAGCACTTCTGATGTTGAATCAGATGAATCATATGAATCTGATTTTATTGATGATACCGAACCTAATGAACTATTGTCTGGTAATGAGTATGATTTAAATGAAGAGCAATCAATAGAAAATATTTCTAAGAAACGTTTGCGTATTATACAAAGTGATAGTGAAAATGAGGATGTTGGTGTTTTAGTAGATAGAATTGAAACACAAGATGAAAAACTAGAGAAAATGTCAACACGTCCTTATTGTGGGATTTCTCCTCCTTCAGTAATATCTATTAGAGGGTCTCCATCAAATGATGAAAACAAAGATAAAAAAGGTGGTTTTTGGCCTGGTAACGAGGTTATAGATGTATGCAGGACGGCGTGCCTGTGTTATTACTCAGAAAGGGACGCCATAGTCGAAGTTTCAGTTTATTAATTTGGAGATAATTGGAATTTGCATTAGCTTGCAAATAATAGTTTAGTGAAGAAACGTAATCACTCGTAATTATGAAAAAGGGCATCCAAAGTTGCAAGTAGGTGATCTTTGCATGGTATGGTAAATGCCGTTCTTAATCAAATAGTGAGACGTCATTAATACATACCCATTTGCACCGTAATTTTTAAATGCTGCTTAAGTATTAGAAGATACAGTATCGGTGTTTATTTGCACCGACATCAACTCTAACTTAAGAAACTCTCAAGTTAAACCACAGATCAACAAGTTCTTAAATTATAATCATTTCATCGATCATGCGCATTGCGTATTTTATGGGTGAACAAATCTTAAGGTGTGGTTTGTTTGTATTTATACGAAATACAATATCAATGGCTAATGAAGAAATTTACAACGAAGACATATTCGAGTATGATTTGGATGTTTTGGAAATTATAGGTTTTAGATTCTCTCGTAATATTTACGTTCGATGAGATAATTTCCACAATCTGGATGAACTAGGGTTTCATGAACGGTTCCGGTAGGTAAGTTTACTCATTTATTATAAAAGCTCAGTTTAATTTTAGTTTCACAAAACAAACAACATTACAATTGCTTGCTTTAATCAAAAAAGAAATAGAATATCCGACAGACATGTAAATGAGGCACTGGTACTTATATAAAAAAATTTAATAACAACTTTTGCAGGAACCAAAGTGTGTTGCCAATAAATCAGTTGCTGTTTTTTTTGCGGTTTATGGCTACAAATGGGCACCTACAGAGTATGGCTAATTCTCTGGTGTTCATGTCTCAACAGCTTCAAGAACAATCACTAGAGTTACTAGAACTATAGCGAGACTATATGACCAATTCATTAAATTTCCTAGAAGCAGGGCTGATATTAATGATGCCCAGGTTAAATTTTATGAGATTGCTCAGTTTCCTCAAGTTATTGGTGTTGTGGATGGCACAGACATTAGGGTTCAGTCTCCAGGTAACTAACAATTTTAATAAAAAGCATTGAACCCCATACAATGTTTTTTAGGCGGTGACGAAGGTGAAGTGTTCAGAAACTGCAAAACATATTTTTCATTTAATGTGCGACTAATTGGAGATGCCTAGTTAAAAATTCTAAATTTAGTGGCAAGGTGGACTGGTTCAGCACATGATGCTACTATTTTCAATAGCTGTGTAATAAGAGCTCGATTTGACGCAGGACATTTTCCCAATTGTATACTCCTTGTTATGTAGATATAGAACAAATTATGTGCCAGAAATATATAGTTATTATTCAGGTGATAGTGGCTATACTGTGCGACCATATTTTCTAACGCCATTGTTAAACCCTGGAACCCCTGTCGAGCAATCATACAATGGAGCTCATATTAAAACTAGAAATTCCATAGAACGACTAGTCGGAGTGTGGAAACGAAGGTTTCCGGTGCTCGCATATGGTATAAGAATGTAATTAGAGACAACAATGGCTGTTATAGTTGCCGCAGGAGTTTTGTATAACTTTGCAAAGTTAAATAATGAAGATGAGGCACCTCCTGCAGGGGTATTAATATAGAGGAACTAAATCAATTAATTCAATTGGGGCAAATTAGAGGACCTATTGCTCTAGGTCGGATCAATAATGAAGATACTCGAAACCATTTTATTAATACTTATTTTGTAAATTTATAAACTTATACTAATTAATAACATATTGCTTCGTATTGAAAAATGCATATTAATTACCACATGATTTCTGTAATTGCTTTAATTTTTCTTGTTTTATTTCTAATTTAGTTTTTAATAATTGGACTTCAAATTTCTGTCTCTTTTATTCAAATTGTACATTAGCTTTTAATTGCTGCTCTGTAAGCTCAGCAATTGAAAGTCTTTTACCTAAAAGATTCATGTAACGTTTAGCCGCTTCTGAAGACGTTAAAGCTTTTATAACTGTGGTCGGCCGTCTACGACTTTTATTCTACAATATAAACATGTATAGCTTTAAAAATAGAAATATACTCCAAAACTTACAGATGCCAGACTTTTAGGAGTTTGGTCCACTGTCTCTTCTTGCCGACTTGAACTTGCTTTTGGTGCAGGAATAGAATAATCCTGTAGTGTTCAATTACAATTTTAATCGGTGTCAAAACATTTGTGAATTTTATACTTAGGTGTTCAACATCTAAATATTCAAATGGTACAGCACTATGACAATACTGTTGTTCATTTGTGAAATCAACCTAAAAAAACTGTTTACATTGTATACAACTAATTATCAGGTACTCACATTTTCCAAGATTGGCTCCATAATCAGCTCGGAGTGATCTCCATCAAATTCGTTTGACATGCCAACAACTGATTTTTCATTTGCAATTGATTACAGCAGTAAATCAGGATCTTCAATTTTTGTTGGTTTTGGTGTGCCTCCTATATTAATTTTAGGTTACCAAAATTGTCTAATTGTAACACACTAACCTGTTAATAAACGTTGCTTTTTTTCATCAGCCACACCTTTGCGCAAGGTCTTTTTCAAGTTAGTATAAAGTTTTTCTAATTGTTCAGCTTTTCTCTTCATAGCAGTGGAAGCATTAAATTCTAATGCAATACGGTTCCATGCTTTTTGTTTCTGCTCGTTATTAACGCTGTCAGTTTTTTTATTATCAAATATATGTTTATATTTATAAACTATATTAATTAGCCGGTCTTTATCGTAAAAATTAAAATCAGCAGCCCTCTCTTTTACTTCCAACTAAAATAACGTATATACGCTATAGATATTAAGATTATGCATAACAATTGTACAAACCTCAGAACTCATTTTAAATGGAACAGATTAAACTTTGATACTTCAAACAAAAGGATCTCTGCTTAAAAACCAAAACAAAATAACGGTTACAATTACAACAGTGTGCTATTTGAACAACATTAAAATGTTCATGTTACTAATATTTGACAGAATATACACTGTTGCCAAATTGGTTATATCTTAAGCCATGCTTAATTATAATGCACAATCTAAATCACCAAAGCAACATTGTTGTGAACCAATGGAAGTTGAATGTGCATCAGATACTGTTAAAACAAAATTCCATTTTATACCAAAAGGTAGGTATTTTATTTTCAAACACCTTTCTGTTAAAAACTCCATGTCTGTTGACGAAGTTAAAGAAGAAAATAAATCACAAAATGCGAAATCTAAAAGTAGCACAAGATATTTTGAACCGCTCTATAACACTCTTAGATCTGAGACAGATTGTTCGTTTAAAGCTTATACGGAGGGTAACAGCGTTGAATCCTCTGTGTATCAAGAGCAACATAATTCAGAAACAATCGGTAAAATGTATTTAGAACGTGAGAGAAAGGATTCTAAAGTGTCCGTCAATGAACAAAATTCATGTAGCGACGAATCCACAGATGTAAATGAAATAAATTCAGAGTATTGTAAAGAGAATCATTCCGATTCATTAGTTAATGCTAGTGATTTATGTGATGGTGTAACCTTGAATAATTATTTTGTTGCAGCTGAATGCAAAGATACTCAAACATTACCCTAACTTCTTTCCAAAGAGACTTATAATGCACTTACCATTTCAGCTGATGATTCTGACAAATCTGACGATCCCGATTTTTTTATTCAAAATTCTGATAATGACAAATGGTTTAAAGGTTTAAGTCCTAAAGTAGATTATTTCTTAGCAAATCAAATTGATAATGAAAGCAGTGGTGAAGAATCTTTGACCCACTTCCTTGATGAATTTGCTGAGGAATGTGAAGAAGATATACCAACTGAGGGAAGCAATGATATACCAGAAGCTGATGAGTCTGTCAGTAGCAGCACTTCTGATGTTGAATCAGATGAATCATGAATCTGATTTTATTGATGATACCGAACCGAATGAACTATTTGTCTGGTAATGAATTTGATTTATATGTAGAGCAATCGATAGAAAATATTTCTAAGAAACGTTTGCGTATTATACAAAGTGTTAGTGAAAATGAGGATGTTGGTGTTTTAGTAGATAGAATTGAAACACAAGATAAGGAACTAGAGAAAATATCAACACGTCCTTACTGTGGCTTTTCTCCTCCTTCAGTATTATCTATTAGAGAGTCTTCCTAAAATGATGAAAACAAAAATAAAAAAGGTGGTATTTGGCCTGGTAACGAGGATATAGATGTATGGAGGACGGCGTGCCTGTGTTATTACTTAGAATGGGACGCCATAGTCGAAGTTTTAGTTTATTAATTTGGAGATAGTTGGAATTTGCATTAGCTTGCAAATAATATCCTAGTGAAGAAACGTAATCACTCGTAATTACGAAAAAGGGGATCCAAAGTTGCAAGTAGGTGATCTTTGCATGTTATTGTATACAAATAGTGTATGCTAAATTTGTTATTATTTGGTATAAATAAATATTCTTAGATGTAATTGTGGCCACAAAGGTAAGCTGAGATATTAGGTAGTGATAAGATGTTTGGAAATAATTCCTGTTTGTATGTAGGTTATGTTCTAACATTAAAGTAAAAATTTGAGTAAACAAATCTACTTTTAGTTGTGAGCTTGAAGATTAAAAGGCATAGGTTGTTCCACTCACAATTATTGACAGAGGTAGACGCTGTTGCCATTAAGTAAAACAAATATTTTAGTGAAAGTGAAATTTGTCAAATTGGTACTGGTTCTTCATAAAGCATTTTTAACTTTTTATATAAGTAAAATTGAATCAGTATGAATAAGCATGTGATGTTTGCGTGAGTAGACATGCTTTAAGTCGCTCCAGCCTAAAATTATTGTTATTACCGATGGTAACTTGTTAAAATGATTTGCAATTTTATTACTGATTGTTCTGTTATTTCTTGTGTATCACTTTTTCTTTAAAATAAATTGATAATTACCGGCTTCTTCGTGTTTATCAGCCAAAAACGGGCTGTGAAGTTCGTTATTTGCAACAGAAACAATGAGTCAGAAAGATTTACAAGCACTAGCTGACTTATTCAAGATGAGAATGGACAATTTTGAATCTGCATTGGATGGAGTCTTCGCTAAGAACATCTGCTGATAACATTATTGATATCCAACAGCTGGCTGTTAGTTTTATAAAATTTAAAGCTTGTATGAATGTTTCCATTAAACAACTAAAAGAACAATTACATGTTGTCGTAATTAAAGTAGACGACCTGGAAAATTACTCCAGGTGCAACTGCGTGTTGCTACACGGTGTACCGGAGGACAAAAGCTGAGAAAGTTGAACATGCTGTATTTAATATATTTAAAAATAATTTACAAGTTGACATGTCTGAATCGACGGTGATCGATTATATCCACCGTATCGGACAGCCCGCTAACCAAACATGTCGCCCCATGAGTATTAGATTTCTTTTATATCAACAGCGTCAGTCAGTATGGAACTCTAAGAAAATGTTTAAAGGCACTAAATATTCTCTCACCGAATCGCGCAGTGTTCAATGGTATCAATTATTTAAAGCAGCCCGAGCGTTAACTTGGCATTAAAAATAGCTGCACAACAAATTCCAAAGTTGTTGTGCTGCTATCTAATGGGTAGAAGCAGATTATATCCTCTCAGAGTGAACTTCATGATTTTGCTGGAATCGATGGGGGCGTCAGCTTCACAGTAGAACTAAGAAATTGTAATGCTGAAACAATGTTCGATTTGAATTTATTAAAGGCTATGGTTGACTTGCTTTTAATTAAATTGTCAAGCTATCATGTACTTTGTACCTGATTCGAAAACGAGTTGTGTATGTTTATGTTAGTCTATTGTTACATACGTTCTAGTTTTAAACTTAAGTTGTAAATGTATGTATGAATGGTCTCGTTTGCTGAATGGATTTTTGGGGATGCATTGCTTCCAGTATTTCAACTTTCTTATTTTTCCTTATTCTTCGATGGTGTTCGAAAATGGCTAAACATTTTACAGACATGTGCCTCATAGAAGTAGATTTTCAAGATGAGGGCGCGGAATATAACTTACTCTTCATCTGCCGCTTGTTCCTTCCCCAGGATCCATTCCTTCACAAGGTTTTTCTCTACATGAAAAGGCGTTTCATTGTTGTCGTATGAATGTTGGATCACTACCTTCGCATTTTGACGAGTTTGCATACATATTTGAATCGTGTTTAGCACATTGCATTGCAGTGTCAGAAAGTTGGTCAAAGCCCTCTCTTCCTTATGCCATGGTTCAACTTGTAGGCTATAGGATAATACGCAATGATATGACTGGAAAACATGGAGGTGAGATTGCTTTTTATATACGTAGCGATCTTAACTTCAAAATTGCACTGAAATCCTCCTTGTTATATAGTTCAAAATCAGAATATATTTTTGTTGAAATAACGGTAAATTATGCGAAACTTCTTGTTTGTGTAGTCTATAAACCACCTCAGGTAGGTGCTCTATCAAACATAGGAGACTCCATATTTCAGCTATTACTGAACTACTCTGATGCCATTATATTGGGTGATTGGAACATTAACGGCTGCTTAAAAATACTGGCGGCTCCGTGGCGTAGTGGTATGTGTATGACTACTACGTCCAAGGTCCCGGGTTCAAATCCCGACACGGTTCGCTTGAAAAATGTTAGGCGAGCATTTTTCACAAAAATACACCCTCGTTCGGATGAGAGGTAAAATGGAGGTCTCGTGTGTGAGTGTTGTCACGCACGTTAAATATCCCTACCTTGCTTGGAATAGCAAGCGTTCGGCAAAATTCCAAATTTTCCAGGTAAAAAAACTCGCTTTCTGCTTAAAAATACTTCGGATGTTCGACGGTTTCACTATGACAAATGCGTGCAATCTTTGCATCCTGCCACGTCAGCCTACCCATCACTTACCAAATTTATCATCCACAATAGACCACATTATCACTGCAAATAGAGATAAAGCTCTTAACTTTGGACAAATCGCGGTATCTGACATTTCAAATAACGATCTAATCTTTATTTTGTATTCAATTAAAGTATCAAAGTTTCAACCAAAAATTATTACCTGCAGAAATTTTAAAAATATGGATTTATGTAAATTTAATGATGATGCAGAATGTACTCGATGGGGAGATATTGATCAAGCTGCCGATGCTGATACTAAGCATGTTATGTTTAATAATTTGCTTCACGAACTCTACGACATCTATGTTCCTTATGGAAAAATTCGTGTAACTCGGCCAAAAGCGCCATGGTTCTCCATTCAAATACAACACATGAGGCGCGTTAGGGATGCTGCTTTGTCGCATTACAAAAAATTTAAAAATCCTGTTAATTATGATCAATACAAACGCTTGCGTAATGAAACAAAACAGCTAATTAGGAATTCTAAGATGCGTTATTATTATACTCTTTTCACAAATGTTAATACATGCAAAACATGGAATTTCTTAAAAAACTCAGATATCGGAAAACCGCCAATACAAACACATTTAAACATGGATCTAAATACTTTAAATCAAGCCTTTGCAGCAGTTCAAAATTTTAATTGCGGCGTTAAACAAAATACTATAAATGTAATATCTTCCACAATGCCCCCTGTGTGTCCACAGTTTTCATTTCTTGAAGTTTCTAATGATGTTGTTTTAGAATTCGTTGGTCGAATTAAATCCAAAACTGTTGGGAATGACAAAATATCGAGTTCTATGTTCCTTAATATTTATCCGTCTGTTCTTGAAAAATATACGATATTCATTAATACATCATTTCAAACTACTTGTTTTCCAACGCCTTGGAAACATTCTCTTGTAAGACCATTACCTAAAACGTTAAGTCCAACCTGCTCCTCTGAATATCGTCCAATAAACATTCTTCCAACGCTATCTAAGCCAATAGAATATATTACACTACACCAAATGCCAGAATTTCTGCGAATAGACAACTTATTCGATTGCTTTCAATCAGGGTTTTGAGCAAATTATAGCACGTGCACTACTTTGTTAAAAGTTGTTGATGATATCCGTCTGGCCATGGACAGTCAGAAATTAACTATCCTCATTCTTTTAGATTTCAGCTTGGCCTTCAATAACGTTGACTTTGATACTTTTCTAAGCAGGATTAAACATTTAATTCACTTTTCCAATACTGCAATTCTATGGTTAAAATCACACTTAACTGGACGAACCCAGCAAGTTGAAGATAATTTCGGGCGTCTTTCTAATATTATCAACCTAGTAGCAGGTGTTCCTCAAGGAAGTGTACGTGGTCCACCTTTATTTAGCTGGTATATACAAGATGTATCTACTTGTTTGAAATTCTGTCAATATCATTGTTACGCGGATGATATTCAACTTTATTACCACTTTTATTTAACTGATTTGTCGATGCCTTTAATAATATAAATAAGGATCTGCAAAGGATCAATGAATGGAGTATAAGTAATCGTCTTTCAATCAAACCCTTAAAATGCCAGGCTATTCTTCTGGGCACTCAAAAAATGTCAAACAAGGTATTCCGATTCAGTCTTCCTTCTTTAATTTTAGGTCACTCTACTATTGCACTAGCTACATCAGTGAAAAACCTCAGCGTTATGATAGATTCTACTTTAACATGGAAAAAACAAGTATCAAATATTTGCAGAAAAACGATTATTGCTATTCATGCGCTTAAGCGCCTAAAACGATTCTTGCCTGTAAAGCTAAAACAAATATTCATTACATCTTTAATCTTTCCACTTTTTGACTATTGCCAATCAATTTATATTAACCTATGAATAAATCTCTTGGTACGATTACAACGAGCTCAAAATAGCTGTATCCGTTTTATTTTTGATTTGAAGTATCAGGACAGGGTAACTCCGTGGTACGCTAAACTAGCATGACTTAAGCTGGACAAAAGACGTAATCTGCATCTGGCAATTCTTACTTATAAAATATTTTTTAATCAGTCCCCATTTTATCTACTACGTCAATGCTTATCTCTTTCTAACCGCCATTACAGTACAAGGCGTGACGACCTATTATCTATTCCTACCCATCACTCCTCCTTCTTGGTTACAAGCTCGATGATCTGGAATTGATCCCCTTAGATAGTCGAAAAGCAACGTCTCTAGTCAGATTCCGTAAACTCTACCATGAATATCTATTAACTAGTCAAATTTCAAAATAAGTGCCATGGCAATGATTCTACATACTCCATTCGGCATGCGGTGCATGTATGCTGTGTGTGCGTGCATGCGTATGTGTTGACGTAAGTAGTTAGGTTGGCTTTTAGGCCCATCAGGCGGATTAGGAATGTTTATTGTTCATTAGGAATGTTTATTGTTCATATCTAATTTTCTATTTTTGTTTCTATCTACTTATTTCTTTTTTCTCTGTTGTTTTTATGTTATATATCTACATTGGCAAGTTAGATATAAGAAAGGGTCATATGGCCCTAATCTAGCTTGTGTAAATAAAGACGTTACAATACAATACAATACAATATATTCATGCTACGCAAAAATCAAAACCAATTTCCAAACCACAAAGGATCTGGTAAGATATTTATTTATAACTAATTGTGTTAGTCGTGATTAGGTGTATTTGACTTGACAAACAAGGCGATTACAAATAGTTAACCCATTACTAAATAACAGAAACATTACAAAATGGTGACTAACTAAAGCGTTCAAAACATAACCCTGAGATTAAGAATACTTGTTTAAAACGTGATTAGTATATTAAAATAAACATAATTTATATATATTGTGTAACATTTTCAAATGTTATGTTTGCAAAATAATCCCAATAAGTACTTTTATTATGTAGTCATACATAACCCCTAATATATGCAACACATTTTACAATACCTATTACACAGTTGGTATATTTGATCAGCTATGATTAATACGTTGGGACAAAATAATTATATCCCAACAATTGACCAGTTATTGTTTACAACATTTAATTTATATTCTTAAGTGATTTAATAAAAATTTATTATTACATTTATAATGTAGATAAAATAAATACATTCCTAATTTACATCTTTATGAAATATTTGGTAATATGTACAGCCATCTGCCGTAAATATACGAAGACGAAGGTGTCGAGTAGATGACAACTTGTTCTTAATCGGAAAAGCAGTCTAAGGTCGCCTCCCATCAAACAAACATGGCTCGTTTAGCATCCTCTGACCTGAGGATCGGGATAGTTAAAAGAAAGACAGTGAAGCGTCCAGAATGATCGACGTGATGTTTCCGCAGGGAATTAACAATGCAAAAATTTTTCGGTACGTTAGTTCAAGATCTAATATTACAATTCGTTTAGGATGCACACACACAAGATTGTTAGTTTGGTTTTTGGAAGAATTGCCGTGATATTTACTTACATCTATTCTGGATGTGCGTAATTTCAATGCAGTACAATTGCTTTGTACAAGATTGCAAGATTTCACCTTGTCTGAATTAAATAAATGGATTAATTATCTGCGAAGAGGCATGGTCAAAGTCCGTTCAACCATAATTCGTCGCATAAACAGCACGTCAACGATACATAAATCTGGTTGGTATAACAGGTGTTGAACTGGATTTTACAAGGTGCGTACTTTTTATAATTTTATTCGAAAGATGTCACTTGTCAACTTCGTTTTGTTTACATTCTAACAATGGCATTATAAAACCTAATTTAGCCATAAATATTTCATGAAATTTAAGTAAATTTAAAAATTAGGAACAGGGCGTATTTCGCATTGATTATGTAATTTGATAATATTGATCAATACATTTAAACATAACCCTAGTTCTAGCTTAATTAATTATAACTTGCTATAACAGCTATCAAGTAAATTTTCAATTGTAAACATCAGAAAATTCGAATAAAATCCAACAGATTAGGGAAACAAAACAAGAGAACAGACGTTTGGCTACGTGATAAATTAAACGGAAAGTTTGAATAAGTTCCTATACAAACAAGTGGACGTGACTTGAGAAAAATACAAAGGTTTTATATTCAGAGGAATACACTATACAAAACTAAATGTCTACGTGATGTACTAAGCATTTCGACGAGAATTTGGATGGTAATTTTATAGAAAGACCTAAGGCCTGCATGATAAGGCAAAGTGCAATGCCTCAATCAACAAGGTAAACTCGGAAAACAAATGATACAGGTGAAGAAGAGAATCTTTTATATAGGACAGGAATTTGATAAACAATCAGTCTTTCTTCAACCAAGGCACGCTTTGTACCAGTTCAAATTAGAATATAACGCGAACTGAAAATAGTAAATTAAATAATTATAATTTTAGTAAAAGTCGTCATAGAAAAATTTTGGAATAATAATACTAGAGCAAGTATACGATAGAAGTTTGCCGTTGACTTTGAAACGGCTATAAATATTCGACGAGATAACCAACTAAGTAATCTAAATACTGGAACAGAGAACCAACTAAGTAATCTAAATATCCAATACATAACCAACTAAATAATCATTTGAGTAAACAACCATCTAAATATTGGTCTACATAAGCATCTGATCATCGAACGGAGAAATTAATTAAGAAAATCAACCAAGGGTTAAACTGGGCGTTTGACCGAGCTGTACTATGCAATAAACAAGAGAGCTTAACTGAAAACCATCAGGGGTACTAGTCAATTGCATGCAACAGCAGTTCCAAGAATTGGAATCACGTAAAGAAAATACGGGTCAGAAATAAGAACATTCTTTAATAGCATAAGGCATTGTTTTCATTTTGAATGTTTATATTTTTGCATATATTGAAATATTTATGTAAAGGGTCATCAAAATCTTTTAAAAATTACGCAGTGAGAAAGAAGGTGGTTTGAACGTTCAAAAGGCACTTCCAGTAGTATACCGTGTTATTTGTGCTGGCTTTAAGTGATTTAAAGGAGTTATAATTGGAAGACAATATTTATATTGTTACTTTTATTTGTGGGTTTATCTTTGAATAGCGAATCACATTATAAAATTTGCAAAGCTGTAAAATGTATATATTTTTTTGGTCATTATACGAATTTTGGTAAGTTCATTGATCTCATTCAAGTAGGAAAGTGTTAGAGAAAAAGGGAGGGTAAAAATTTCTTTGTTATCATACTGTCGTGCACTCTGTGTGGATTGAACTGAGCTAGTCGAGGCGACAACGTGGGGCTAGAACAAAAAAGAAACTTGGCGACCTAAATGTGGGGTTAGAATAGCAAAAAGGATTATATGGCAACCCAAGGGTAGGGCTAGAATGGAAAAGAAAATCTGACAACTCAAGCGTGGGACTAGAACACAAAATAATTTGGAGGCTCAATCGTAGGGGCCAGAAAATACCAAAAGAAATATACAACCCAAACGTAGGGGTTAGAACAGAAAAGAAAACATAGCATGAACGTAGGGGCGAATTATTGGCAGCTTAAGCATAGGGCTAGAACATAACAAAAAAATTCATTGCGACAATCGAGAAAATTTGAAAACTGTATATTAATTAAAATTAGGAATTACAGGCAGACATGAAATAAATTTAAAATAGTTAAATTAGTATTTAGGGTTTATTGTAAATATAACTAAGCCAAAATGGACAAAAGAATGCGGGAAGCTAGATAGGCATTAAGGAATGAAGGGATAGAAATAGGATTTCAAGAAAGTGTGATACTGGAAGATACATCAATTGGAGGGAGAGTATTAGAAGGGAGTCACAGCGAGGAACAACAGATCACACAAGCATCTAGAATGATGTCAATTGTATTAGCGTTAAATAATAAAATGGATAAAATGAAGAGGTCATGAAAAGCACGACAACAAAAATTAATGAAAATGGGCAAAATTTGGCTAATTTGGAAGGAAAATTAGGCTTGGAAATAAAGATTTTAAGTGATGGTCTAAGGGAAACTAATCAAACGATCACGGAAATGAAATTACAGATGCAAAGTAAAGTTGTAAGGGTTATGGAGGACATTGATAACGTGAGGAACGAGGTTATAAGAGTTAAATCAAGCCAAGAGACATGCGAAAGGGAGACAAACGGGAGAATTACGAATTTAAATGCAAAAGTACAAGTGGTTGTGGGGAATTGTTAAATAGGGTTTAGAACTGTAAATAGGGAATTAGAAAATTTAAAAACGGACTTAGAGAACGTTGGTAGGAATACGATGCAATATACTAGGAACTCATAAGTAAAAAAGTAATTGAACTGTTCCAAATTGTTGTTTGCAAAAAGAACAAGAAAACATTATTTCAATTAAAAAAAAGTAATTATTGACGTAAACGTAAAATATAGTTACTTCTGTAAAAAACCTATAACACAAAACCGTTCAAAGATTGAACTAATTTTTAATTATACTTAGAAACGGTTAGTATCTAGGTAGTTAGGTAAATAATCTATTGAATTGAAAAAATTTGTAAATTTTTTAACTCTAGGTTTTAACATTGATTGCATATTACCAATATCTCGATAAAATTTGAAACCTTCCAAGAAAACTATTATTTAATACAAATTTTCATCTACGAAACGATATCAAACTTGAAACAGATACAGGCATATTTTTTCTTCTATTTTGAAGAAATACACCTGAATAAATGTCCAGAACACTTTTGACTGAGCTTGATACGTCAAGTTAAAAACATAGTTAAGCTTAAATGTGATTGACAGTGCTTTAATAAAATTTGGAAATTTATAAAGAATATTGTCGTAGTTACAATATAGTCCTTGAATTTCTTTCTCTATATCCCCCACTAGAAGTAGGATCGGTTGCAAAGTAAGATTAAAATGTAATAATTTTTCTCTAAGTTCTTCTATTGTTACTTTATAATTAGCAAATGAAGATACCACCAATAGACTGTAACGCTGGCTGTCCGATATGCTGAACTTCCATCTTCTAGATTTATCCTTAGAGTTGACTACTCCCACAGGTGAACACACTTTAAATATTAAGATGTCTCGAACATCTGAAATAAATATATATATTATAACTTTGATAGACCATTTCGCATTTATTCTTGTTAACAAAATGATATATTGTTGGCGCCATTTTAAACTTTTGTGAATAAGCATGCCAAACAACAGGATAGAAGAGATTCTATGCTAAGCAGCCCTAATTTTGACATGTTCCAGCGTTATAAAAAAATTATTAAATCTCTTGTTATGTTAAAACTTTCTGAAGTTAAACACTAAATTGTTAGTATAGATTTGAAAGATAAGTGGAAATAGTGCTTTAAAATATACAGTATAGCTTACAATAATTTAACGACCAAAACATCTTTCATATAGAAAAGTTAAAAAATTGTTCACAGCTATGTTGTACTAACCGGTGTCTAAATCTGGATTTTGTTGCTTCTGTAATAATTCCAATACGGAAGTAAGAAACGGATTAAATTAAAAAAAAGTACTAAACATAAGAGAATGAAGTCAATACAATCAGAAATAGGGCGCCAGAGATTTCAAAGGGTCTATAATTATTGGCGAAAACACAAGTCCAATAATCTAAAATTAGCCAACCACTGAAGTTGAGCGATTAAGAAAAGAAATAAATACAAGTTCGAGCGTAAGTGAAGAAAAGAAATAAATACAAGTTCGAGCGTAAGTGAAGAAAACATAAGTAGTATCAGGCCGAGAAAAACGGATAACGTAGTAACTTGAGTAGTACAAAAAAAATCATGCCAGAAGAAAAACAAAAATTTGGCCAGAAATTAAGCGAAACCAAATCAGAGCATACATTACCTAAGACAAAATCGGGGGCCAAAGTGAACTAAAACAAACTCGGTGCAAACGTTAATCAAAAAGAATTGGAGCCCCACGCCAGGGCGTCAAAATTTATTTTACGTGCAGCGACATACTAAAAAAAAACAAAAAGGACCAAGTAGAAAAACTGACCGGGCTCAGTTGGTAGAGTGGGCGGGGTCGTACAAATACAAGAAAAAATTAAGGGAAAGCCTGAAATAAAAATAGAAAAAATTAAACAGGCATTTTAGTACTTATAATTATTCTAAATAACATTCTGGTTAGATATAGCAGCGTAGTATACAACAAAAGCAAGAAACAAGATCAATAACCACAATACACAAAAATTACTTCTTACAATTGGCGAGCTGTAGTTTTTAGGTCCCTCCCATATGAATTACGCAAAGAAAAATTACCCAATTACAGCTCTAAAATCTACAACCCTACAGTATCAGTGTAAATACCAAATTCAGTACATAGAACTATCAGAATAAATACAATATTATTGACAAACATTCTCTCCCCTAAAGGTAATCATTTTAAACCATTTACACATTAATGAGTAGTATAATTTCTTTTTAGTTATTTAAAACAAATAGTACTGCATTCCTAGCAAGGCAATAAATAACAAACTAGTTCCGTAATTTTCGGATACGCAAATTAATGTTGGGAATGCCTGAGTTTAAAATGTAAGTTCTAATAGATACGGTTTCAACGTAAACAAGGAAGAAACACTCACCATCATGTCCAAGGTTCACACCGTCTCCAAAGACAGTGCGAAACAGATGTTCTCGGGATCACGCCATGCGCGTGTCCTTTCGTACCAACAGGAGCGGTGGTTCGACCAGATCTTTCCAGTCTACCGGGTGGAGCTATAACAATTACCGCAAACTATTAAACCTGCTTACCAAAGAAAAGTATATATTTTTTAAAAATAAGATACTCACCACAGTGTGTGCACGAAATTTTGAAGACAACACAAAAGATAACGAAAAATAAAATTAACGACGAGTCATTATAATCGTATTCATACAGAAAGAATCGAGTACAAATTAACTAGTTTAACTAACAAAAATTTAATGCAATCCTGCCGTTATCATATAATACCAACAGGTGATAGGAAAACTCCAAACACGGATAACGACAACAGGATATAAACTATTTAATTTATAGCATAAACTTTCGTTCTAAAGCAAATGGATTTGAGTTGAAAATTACTAGAAGGGATATTTATTATAAACAGGTAAAATGTACAGGATGTTGTTGAAGGATTTAAGAGTAGAAACGGAATCTATTTGAATGGGTAATGAATTAAAAAGAAAACGGGGTACTTTAATTTATGCCGAAAATGAACATTAGAAACACAACGAGTCTTATTGAAATAAATACGCATTAGAGTAAGGAATTAATCATGCATACTTGCAATAAAAGAATTTCATTCAAAAAGAAAGATGTTTCATGAACGCAGGAAACCAATAAACGCATTCAATGCACGTCATCATAAAAATTTGACTACGTGATCTTTTAATTGTAAACATCAGAAAATTCGAATAAAATCCAACAGATTAGGGAAACAAAACAAGAGAACAGACGTTTGGCTACGTGATAAATTAAACGGAAAGTTTGAATAAGTTCCTATACAAACAAGTGGACGTGACTTGAGAAAAATACAAAGGTTTTATATTCAGAGGAATACACTATACAAAACTAAATGTCTACGTGATGTACTAAGCATTTCGACGAGAATTTGGATGGTAATTTTATAGAAAGACCTAAGGCCTGCATGATAAGGCAAAGTGCAATGCCTCAATCAACAAGGTAAACTCGGAAAACAAATGATACAGGTGAAGAAGAGAATCTTTTATATAGGACAGGAATTTGATAAACAATCAGTCTTTCTTCAACCAAGGCACGCTTTGTACCAGTTCAAATTAGAATATAACGCGAACTGAAAATAGTAAATTAAATAATTATAATTTTAGTAAAAGTCGTCATAGAAAAATTTTGGAATAATAATACTAGAGCAAGTATACGATAGAAGTTTGCCGTTGACTTTGAAACGGCTATAAATATTCGACGAGATAACCAACTAAGTAATCTAAATACTGGAACAGAGAACCAACTAAGTAATCTAAATATCCAATACATAACCAACTAAATAATCATTTGAGTAAACAACCATCTAAATATTGGTCTACATAAGCATCTGATCATCGAACGGAGAAATTAATTAAGAAAATCAACCAAGGGTTAAACTGGGCGTTTGACCGAGCTGTACTATGCAATAAACAAGAGAGCTTAACTGAAAACCATCAGGGGTACTAGTCAATTGCATGCAACAGCAGTTCCAAGAATTGGAATCACGTAAAGAAAATACGGGTCAGAAATAAGAACATTCTTTAATAGCATAAGGCATTGTTTTCATTTTGAATGTTTATATTTTTGCATATATTGAAATATTTATGTAAAGGGTCATCAAAAATCTTTTAAAAATTACGCAGTGAGAAAGAAGGTGGTTTGAACGTTCAAAAGGCACTTCCAGTAGTATACCGTGTTATTTGTGCTGGCTTTAAGTGATTTAAAGGAGTTATAATTGGAAGACAATATTTATATTGTTACTTTTATTTGTGGGTTTATCTTTGAATAGCGAATCACATTATAAAATTTGCAAAGCTGTAAAATGTATATATTTTTTTGGTCATTATACGAATTTTGGTAAGTTCATTGATCTCATTCAAGTAGGAAAGTGTTAGAGAAAAAGGGAGGGTAAAAATTTCTTTGTTATCATACTGTCGTGCACTCTGTGTGGATTGAACTGAGCTAGTCGAGGCGACAACGTGGGGCTAGAACAAAAAAGAAACTTGGCGACCTAAATGTGGGGTTAGAATAGCAAAAAGGATTATATGGCAACCCAAGGGTAGGGCTAGAACGGAAAAGAAAATCTGACAACTCAAGCGTGGGACTAGAACACAAAATAATTTGGAGGCTCAATCGTAGGGGCCAGAAAATACCAAAAGAAATATACAACCCAAACGTAGGGGTTAGAACAGAAAAGAAAACATAGCATGAACGTAGGGGCGAATTATTGGCAGCTTAAGCATAGGGCTAGAACATAACAAAAAAATTCATTGCGACAATCGAGAAAATTTGAAAACTGTATATTAATTAAAATTAGGAATTACAGGCAGATATGAAATAAATTTAAAAAAGTTAAATTAGTATTTAGGGTTTATTGTAAATATAACTAAGCCAAAATGGACAAAAGAATGCGGGAAGCTAAATAGGCATTAAGGAATGAAGGGATAGAAATAGGATTTCAAGAAAGTGTGATACTGGAAGATACATCAATTGGAGGGAGAGTATTAGAAGGGAGTCACAGCGAGGAACAACAGATCACACAAGCATCAAGAATGATGTCAATTGTATTAGCGTTAAATAATAAAATGGATAAAAATGAAGAGGTCATGAAAAGCACGACAACAAAAATTAATGAAAATGGGCAAAATTTGGCTAATTTGGAAGGAAAATTAGGCTTGGAAATAAAGATTTTAAGTGATGGTCTAAGGGAAACTAATCAAACGATCACGGAAATGAAATTACAGATGCAAAGTAAAGTTGTAAGGGTTATGGAGGACATTGATAACGTGAGGAACGAGGTTATAAGAGTTAAATCAAGCCAAGAGACATGCGAAAGGGAGACAAACGGGAGAATTACGAATTTAAATGCAAAAGTACAAGTGGTTGTGGGGAATTGTTAAATAGGGTTTAGAACTGTAAATAGGGAATTAGAAAATTTAAAAACGGACTTAGAGAACGTTGGTAGGAATACGATGCAATATACTAGGGAACTCATAAGGTTAAACCAACCAAAAATATCACTAGATCAATACTCAAAATTTTATGGGGGCAATAAACTTAATCCAAAATTATTTTTGAATAATGTTAAAACATTAATACAGGGATTAACGGACGAGCAATTTAAATTAAATTTAGTCAGATCAATGTTAAAAGGGAACCCAGAAATATGGTTTGTTGTAATAGAGAGCGAATTAGAAACTTTCCAGGAATTCGGACATAAATTTTTAAGGCACCTTTGAGGGGACAACCAACAGTATAAAGTAAGAGATGACTTGACTATGGGTAAATGTAATCATGATTTAGGAATGACACGGGAATTGTATGCAATAAAAAAATATAGTATCGCAAAGCAACTAGATCCTCCCTTAGAGGGAAAGCAAATAATAAACTATTTGGCAAGGCATTTTGAGGTGGAAGTGAGACAATATATCGCACTTCAAAACATCTTAGACCGGGATATATTTCTGGAATATTTGCAGCGATATGATGAATTGGGACCGAACCGTAGGATGGAAAGTAGAATAAGAAGTCAACCCGTGAATTTTGTGAGAACACAAAGCAGTGTGGAAACGGATAGATTTAATTATCAACGGATTAATAACTATGGGGGAAATTTTAATAGGGGCAACTACAATAATTATAATAATGGTTTTAGACGTAATTGGAGTACGGGTAACACGCCAAGGCGAGAAACAGAGCGAACCAACCATAATAGGAACATCAACCAGAATACGCATAGCCAAGAACACATGGAACAGACGTCAGAACCGAGGAGAACCAACTGCACATACGCTGAGGTCACGAGTCAGGCAGGACTATCTACATCAACTCAAAATTTTTAAACACGGACAAACCAAACAAGGACTTAAGAATAAACAGATACGAACATCAGCGCGAATTTATTAAACCTGAAGCGGAAAATGATTTAAACAAAAACTTATTACCTATAATTAATTTAAATGTGGAGAATAATGTAATTAAAATACTCATTGATACAGGAGCAGAAGCGTCGCTCTGTCGGAAGATTTTGTTAAACAGGGAAAATTAATGGAGAAGATAATAACTGTAAAAAAGTGTAACTTGGTAGCACCAAACATTAAGAAGTCTGCGAATATAAATAATATGGTAATTCAGAAGTGTGAAGTAAAAAAAGATAAAATTTTTGGGATACCAAATCGGGTGTATAAGGGGGAAGAATAAGATAGATGATCTATGACAGATATATGTAAATAGGAGAGTAGAATCGGGACGTAGGTATAAGATTAGTTAGGTATAAATAAGGGATTAGAATAGGGATATAGTTATAAGGTATGTTAGGCATAGATAGGGATTAGAATAGGGATAAAGCTACAAGATTAATTAGGCGAGTTACGTTTTGGGCCTTGGTAGCTGATTTTTTAAAAAGTCTTCTTCCAAAACTTCTTGTAACAAATTTTATTTACTTCAACAGAAATTACACGAAGAATTTTGACAAACTTATATAAATTATACTAATTCGAAATTAATAATAATTGAATTTAAATTGGGCGAGTAGCCTAAGCAAACAACAATGTAAAAGCTGAAATACTCAAAACTGACTGACTGATCTGGGGCTCCCAGGGTATTTATGTTGTCTCTGCTCCTCACATTTCTGTGGGAAATGCAGAGCTCATGCCTGATTATTTCTTTATTCTATTCATTTATACAATGTAACAATCTTAATTCTAATAATTGCAGTTTCTTAACTGTCTGTGACCTGCACCTGCAGTATCACTTACGTCTGGAATACAATGTATTCACATCCGCTCTCACAACTTGCTTGTGAATTTTCAATAACCTTTACTTATTTATTCTTGAATTTACAATGTTGCATCTAACTTAAGTTTCTTAATAATACCCTAATAATTTCTATTTAACTGTACATATATGGATTGGGGGATATGTAACTCCTCCCGATGCAAATGAAAAATTAAAGGTTTTGCTTAATTTTTAAGATTCATTGTCCCTAAGGATACATTTATTACTTCTTCATTTACCCTTGTTTCCTTATGACTAAAATTTCTTTCTTTATTCTTATATCTAAGATACATTTTGTATAATACATACATAATTAGTAAAATGATAAAAGCGATTAATAAAATTGTCCAAACGCTTATATTATCATAGTGTAATTTTGGCACTTATAACTCACTTAAGTGTTCTTTATAATTGTCCATTATTTTCATGGCGTGGTTGAGATCGTCTAAGTCTAGGTGTTCTAGTTGCATGGGTTTCTTGATTATTTCGTCATCTTCGTGTTGCATAATCTTGAATTGTAGTTCTGGTAAATTTGCGAATTTCTTGGTCACTGTGGGGTCTTGATATACTCTAATGATTTCGTTCTTCAATTTTAGATAACAGTTTTTCTTAGGGGTGATTACTTTGCTTCCGGTTAATGCTAAATTGTTTTCGTCTTGATTGCAGTGGACAGTTGCTATTACTTCTGTTGGAAATACGGTAATTCATTTGTTCTTAGTAACTTTTTGAATTTTCATATTGGTGATTTATACTGATTTGGCTTCACAGTTGCTGTAATGCTTTGAACATCTTAATAATTGTACTTCGCAAGGGCTGTCTTTTTGAATAGTTGTTGTTAATTATTGGCATAAATATTGGCTCAGTGTTACTTCGTTACATTTTTCGTTTGTGTAACTATATTTAAGTTCATTTAAGGAAAGGAACTTGGTTTTGAGGGTGATAGCTTGATACATGCTAGTAATTTTCATCGGGAAAAGCAAATAAATGATAATAATTGTAAGTGTTACTTTCTACTATGGGGATTTCTATTAAAAATGTGATTTTGTTATTCTTTACATAGCTTTTCAATATAGCTATTTTTGTAAATATGAGAATGTTTGATTCTATTACTTTGAAGGGTAATTTACTGTTAGTTATGAATGATCTAATTCTTAATAATTCTTTTAATAAGACACTTGGTTCTATGATACTAAAGTGTAATGTGTTTAATTTTGCAAATATTACAGCATTTTCTAATGTAGCTTAAATTTGTTGGATTACAGTTAGGGTTGATATTATTTGAGTGAATATTGTATTGAATCTGATTAAATCTCGCATTCCTAACATTGTGGTATGCATATTAGTTTCAAGGGTTTGTATTCTATTGGCTATACTGTCTTGATTTCTTACTAGCTTTCTTAACGTATCGTTGAATTTTATTATAGTTGATTGGGTTAGAGATATTTGGTTTCTAACAATGGTTTTTATATCGTTTTGGTTTTCGATTAATACGTCGTTGTCCGTTCTACCTGGGTGGAGTTTGACGGTAAGGGTGATAGCTGTCTATCTGAAATTACATGGTTTCTTAGGTTTTTCAAATAAATATATTTTACTATCTTTCCGTTGTCTACTACGGCTATATTTTTGTCTGATATTTTTTGATTTTAAACGGGTCTAAATTTCTGGGTTTCATTTTGTGTTGTTTACTTTGCAAATTTTTCTCGTACACGGTTTGTTCTATTGAAAATTTATTTGTATCTGTATTTTTATTGCGGGTAGTTGTAATACGTTCTTTGTCGTTATGTAATTTATCTTTTACCTTAGCGTAAGTTATTTTTAGTTTCTCTTTATGGTCTTTAGCATACAGTTGGTAAACTTCTTTATTATAATGTGTGTCGTGAGGGTTGCAGGAATCTGAATGTCCTAATGTTAATTCTAGGGGTGTAAAATTTCTTGATGAGTGGATCGTGTTAGTATCGATTTGTGCATGACATTAAATTGGTGATGTGTTTTTTCTTGTAAGTTAATCTTAATAATCTGATCTGCTCTAACAGGGTTAGATGTAATCTTTCAATTAATTCGTTTGATTCAGGCTGCTTTTCGGTTATAAAATGAATTTTTAGTTTATGGAGTTCTAGGGTGTTTTGTATCGTTTCATTTCTAAATTCGCTGCCATTATTTAAAGTTATTGTTTCGGGTGTGCCATAAAATGTAAAGTATTGTAAAAATCCTTGGGTCACGACAATGCTATTTATAGAAGTGATGGGTATCGCTTGACCAATTTTGGTGAATGCGTCTACAATTGTTAAAAAGTTTTGTGCTTCTACTACTAGAGTGTCTGCATGTAATTTTTGAAAAGGTTTGTCGGGTGTTTTGGTTAACATTAAGGGTATTCTTGGGGGTGTTCTGTCATATTTTGCTTTATCACATAATTCGCATTGATTTATAAAGTTTGTGGTCAGTTCTTTCATATCTTTAAAGTAGTATCGTCTCATGACTTGCTTTAGTGTTTTACTAATTCCACGATGGTTGGTTTTGCCTTCGTGTTGATTTTTAATTACGTCGTTTATTTCGTCAGGGTCATATAAAGTTATTAATTTTCTTGTGCATCTAATAAGTTCAGGACCAGAGTTATTAAATAGTTTAATATATAATTCTGAAAATCGTTTATATAAATGTTCGGTGTTGAAATAAAAGTAAAATCGTTTTTTTCGGGGGGGGATATTCTATTAGAATTTTAATTATTTGTTCCTCGTTATCGTCCTTAGTTATTTGGATTTGGTATATTTTCTGATTGTCTATTTTCGTATATTTCACGGGATTGGGGTTGGTTAAAATTTCGGTAATTATAAATTGATTTGGTTTTATATCTATCGCTTCATTTAAAATTTTAATTGCGTTTTTGGCTCTTCGTTTTGCGTCGAATGTATGGTGTCTATTTCTTCTGGGTCTTCTCTTATTTCTGTTTCGTCTACGTTGGCTATAATTGACTCCGTTTCTATTGCGTTGAGCTGTATTCTGCTAAGGGCGTCTGCGTTATTGTTATAAATTTCTTTTTTGTATATAATTTCATAATCATACTCCTAATCTAATTCTCCATCGTTGTAGTTTTGAATTCGGTTCCTTAAGTTTGCATAGCCATACTAATGATCTATGGTCGGTGTATATGTAGAATTTTCTTCCATAAAGGTATGGTATAAAATATTTCATTGCCCAAATTATTGTTAATAATTCTTTCTCGATTGTGCTGTATTTCTGTTCAGTCTCGTTACATAACTGTGTGGTAGTGCTAGTAAATTTCAAAATCCGTTCTTATGAAAAACATATGTTAGGTAGGTGAGCCTATGCTAATTAGTGACAGATTTTGAAGAGCAAAAATCGTATGGAAGGTATTAAAAAAATGCTTTTTTAGTGAAACTGTTGTACAGTGTTATATAACTGTTTGGTAGTTGTAGTAAATTTCAAAATCTGTTCTTAAGAAAAATATGTTATGTAGCTGGGCCTATGCTTAATTACTGACAGATTTTATAGAGCGAAGGTCATATGGAGAATATTAAAAATAAACGTTTTTTTAGCGAAACTGGTGTACCGTGTTATATAACTGTTTGGTAGAGGTAGTAAATTTTAAAATCCGTTCTTTGGAAAAATATATGTTATGTAGGTGGACCTATGATAATTGGTGACTATTTTAAAAGACCGAAGGTTGTATAAAAAATATTTAAAAAAATGTTTTTTTAGTGAAACTGTTGTACCGTGTTATATACGGTTTGGTAGAGGTAGTAAATTTCAAAATTCGTTCTTAAGAAAAATATATGTTATGTAGGTGGGCAAATGCTAACTACTAACAAATTTTGAAGAACGAAGGTCGTATGGAAGATATTAAAAAAATTGTTTCTTTAGTGAAACTGTTGTACCGTGTTATATAACTGTTTGGTAGAGGTAAATTTCAATATCCGTTCTTAAAAAATATATATGTTGTGTAGGTGGGCCAATGCTAATCATTGACAAATTTTGAAGATCGAAGGTGGTATGGAAGATATTAAATAAAATGTTTTTTTAGAGAAACTGTTGTAGTGTGCTGTATAACTGTTTGGTAGAGGTAGTAAGTTTCAAAATTAGTTAAAAAAAAATATATGTTATGTAGGTGGGTCTATGCTAATTATTGACAAATTTTGTAGAGCGAAGGTCGTATAGAAGATATTAAAAAAATGTTATTTTAGTGTAACTGTTGTACTGAACCGATTTTGAAATTTACCTCTCCCAAACAGTTATATGACACGGTACAACAGTTTTACTAAAAAAATAATTATTTTGAATATCTTCTATAACACCTTCGCTTTTGAAATTTGTCAGTATTTAGCTAAGGCCCATTTACATAACATATATTTTTCTTCAGAGCTCTTCAAAATCTGTCACTGATAGGCTTAGATCCACCTACATAACATATATTTTTCTTGGGAACGTATTTTGAAATTTACTACCTCTACCATACAGTTATATAATACGGTACAACAGTTTCAAAAGAAAACATTTTTTTAATATGTTCTATACGACCTTCGCTCTTCAAAATGTCTCAGGAGCCAGCATAGGCGCACCAACGTAACCTATATTTATCTTAAGAATGGATTTTGATATTTACCACCTCTACCAAACAGTTATATAACACGGTACAACAGTTTTACTAAAAAAACATTTTGTTTAATCTCTTCCATGCAACGATCGCTCTTCAAAATTTGTCAGCATTTAGCATTGGCCCACCCACATAATATATATTTTTCTTAAGAACGGATTTTACCAAACGGTTATATAACATGGTGCAACAGTTTCACTAAAGAAACATTTTTTTAATATCTTCCATACGACCCTCGTTCTTCAAAATTTGTCAGTAGTTAGCAAAGGTCCACTTACATTACATAAATTATTCTTAAGAACGAATTTTGAAATTTACTACGTCTATCAAACAGTTATATAACACGGTACAACAGTTTTACTAAAAAAACATTTTTTAATATCTTGTATACGACCTGCGTTCTTCCAAATTTGTCAGTAATTAGCATAGGCCCACCTACATGACGTACATTTTTCTTAAAAACGGATTTAGAAATTTACTACCTCTGCCAAACGGTTATAGAGCAGGATACAACGGTTTCACTAAAAAACGTTTTCTTAATATCTTCTATACGACCTTCGCTCCTCAAAATTTTTCAGTAATTAGCATAGGCCCACCTACATAACATAAACTTTTCTTAAGAACGGATTTTGAAATTTACTACCTTGACCAAACAGTTATATAACACAGTACATTAGTTTCCCTAAAATAACATTTTTTCTAATATTTTCCATACGACCTTCGCTCTTCAAAATTTGTCAGTAGTAAGCATAAGCCCACCTATATAACATGTATTTTTTCTCAACAACCGATTATGCAGCAGTTATATAACGCAGTACAACAGTTTCACTAAAAAAACATTTTTTTAAATATTTTCCATACGACATTCGGTCTTCAAAATTTGCAGTAAGAGCCGAATTATCTTCTCCAAGTTTATTTTCAGAGCATTCTGAAATTATTTCAGGGCAATCTACTGCGATAATAATCATGTTCGGTTACGTATTACTTGGACAAGTTTTTGACTTACCTAGTCTTGTTAATTCACTTTCGCTTTTTGTGACTTCAGAAACTTTAGATAAGGAAATACAACAACTTTGGGAAATTGAGGACATCAAGATGTCTTACCCCGTCCGTCCTGAAGATACCTATTGTGAAAGGCATTTTTTGGAAACTTATTCTCGTGACGAAACAGGTCGTTACATGGTATTTCTGCCGTTTGATCGTAGCATCCCTTCTCTTTGACAGAATAGTGTTATGACTTATAAGAGGTACCTTAGTCTGCAAACGCGGTTATTACGAGATATTGAAAACAAACAATTTCACAACCAATTTCTTCAAGAATATCTTTGCTCGGGACACGTGGAAGCTGCAGGCAATTCTTCCGATAACGTGTTGCCACACCATGCTGTATACAAAATGACCAGTAGCACTACTAAACTACGTGTAGTGTTTAACGGCTCTGCCCTTGATTCCTCACATCCATCTCTAAATGATCGGCTATACTCTGGTCCCAACCTTCAAGGAAGTTTACCAGAAATTATTTCTTCCTTTCGATTTCACGCAATTGCTGTATGTCCGGACATTCGTATGATGTATCGACAATTTTGGTTCACCCTATGGATCGTCAATATCAACATATTTTTTGGTGACCTTCTTCCGAGGAAAACATTCTTAAATTTGAGCTTAAAACTCTTACTTATGGACTAACTCCTTCGTCATTTCTCGCCCAGCGCGTTCTTCGACAATTAGTGGTTGATGAGGGCAATGCTTACCCAGTGGCTTCTCATGCCGTGATTAATCACACATATGCGGATGATATAATTTCAGGCGCCGAAAAGTCCACGGCGGCAAAACAACTTCAAGTTGAATTAATTAAACTTCTTTTTCTTGGCAAATTTTAGCTAAGAAAATGGTCTAGCAATAGTGTCGATATGCTACAAGATTTCAGAGAAACAGATCTCGAAGCTCCATTAGCATTTTCTGACGATGTTAGCGGAATAAAGATTTTGGGTTAGGTGTGGAATCCAAATTCTGATACTTTTGCTTACTATGTGTTTTCCTTTCAAGAGCCTTTCACCGAAAGAACCATGCTATCTTATATGGCTCGTGTATTCGACCCTTTGGGATGGTTGACACCTGTAACTTTTCTGATCAAGTACTTTCTGCAACGATTGTGGTTACAAAAACTTAACTGGGAGAACACTCCAGATTCCCCCTGGCGAGTAAAATGGGAGCAATTCTTCTATCAACTTCCGAGCTTATCTCAATTAAAAATTCCTCGTAGAATATCTCTTCAAGGCTGTACCTATAATCTGTTAGGATTTTGCGACGCAAGTGAAAGGGGCTATTCAGCTTGTGTTTACCTATATGCAACCGCAGATGAGGCTGTTTCTTGCAATCTCTTGCAAGCGAAAAGTAAAGTTGCTCCATTAAGGGCTTGCACAATTCCTCGTATGGAACTCCTGGGTGCACTTTTATTGGCGCGCTTGTTACATTCTATCACAAATATGCAGTTTGGTTATGTTATACAAGAAATTAAATTGTTTACCGATTTGCAAATGGTTCTAACCTGGTTAAGAACTCTTTCTTATTTGCTTAAACGCGGTAGTAGTAGCTCGCTACAATACTTATCCTCGTTTCTTTTACGAGATTTTGGTAATTCGTTAGTAATAAATAGTCCTGCATTTTGTTAGTGTTTCTATTATTATACATCTGCAGTTGAATAAAAGGTTGTTGCTTGATAACGACTCTTGTAACTTTTTTTTGTTACAGGAGACCTGATTTATGTCAGTAAGATGTTGTAATATGTTAATTGAACTTGTATGAGAATATTTTAGGGTCGTCATCAGCACCTTCTCCTCTTGTCATTTTTGTTAAGGTTACATTATTTGTTGTGCATTGTAAAGAATAATCATTACTCCTGCCTTCCAGATTAACTAGGGTACGTTGACAGCATCTTTACCTTGAGGTTTAAGTGCTAAAGTAGAACATTTGCCAGCAAATCAAATTGATAATGAAAGCAGTGGTGAAGAATCACTTCATTGATGAGTTTGCTGAAGAATGTGAAGAAGATACACCATCTGAAGGAAGCAATAATATATCAGAAGCTGGCGAGTCTGTGAGTAGCAGCACTTCTGATGTTGAATCAGATGAATCGTATGAATCTGATTTTATTGATTATACCGAACCTAATGAACTATTGTCTGGTAATGAGTATGATTTAGATGAAGAGCAATCAATAGAAAATATTTCTAAGAAACGTTTGCGTATTATACAAAGTGATAGTGAAAATGAGGATGTTGGAAATTATAGGTTTTAGATTCCCTCGTAATATTTACGTTCGATGAGATCATTTCCACAATCTGGATGAACTAGGGTTTTATGAACGGTTCCGGTAGGTAAGTTTACTCATTTATTATAAAAGCTTAGTTTTTATTTTTAGTTTCACAAAACAAACAACATTACAATTGCTTGCTTTAATCGAAGGAGAAATAGAATATTCAACAGACATGTAAATGAGACACTGGTACTTATATAAAAAAATTTAATAACAACTTTTGCAGGAACCAAAGTGTGTCGCCAATAAATCAGTTGCTGTTTTTTTTTGCGGTTTATGGTTACAAATGGGCACCTACAGAGTGTGGCTAATTCTCTGGTGTTCATGTCTCAACAGCTTCAAGAACAATCACTAGAGTTACTAGAACTATAGCGAGACTATATGACCAATTCATTAAATTTCCTAGAAGCAGGGCTGATATTAATGATGCCCAGGTTAAATTTTATGAGATTGCTCAGTTTCCTCAAGTTATTGGTGTTGTTGATGGCACAGACATTAGGGTTCAGTCTCCAGGTAACTAACAATTTTAATAAAAAGCATTGAACCTCATACAATGTTTTTTAGGCGGTGACGAAGGTGAAGTGTTCAGAAACCGCAAAACATATTTTTCATTGAATGTGCAACTAATTGGAGATGCCTAGTTAAAAATTCTAAATTTAGTGGCAAGGTGGTCTGGTTCAGCACATGATGCTACTATTTTCAATAGCTGTGTAATAAGAGCTCGATTTGACACAGGACATTTTCCCAATTGTATACTCCTTGGTATGTAGATATAGAACAAATTATGTGGCAGAAATATATAGTTATTATTCAGGTGATAGTGGCTATACTGTGCGACCATATTTTCTAACACCATTGTTAAACCCTGGAACCCCTGTCGAGCAATCATACAATGGAGCTCATATTAAAACTAGAAATTCCATAGAGCGACTAGTCGGAGTGTGGAAACGAAGGTTTCCGGTGCTCGCATATGGTATAAGAATGTAATTAGAGACAACAATGGCTGTTATAGTTGTCGCAGGAGTTTTGTATAACTTTGCAAAGTTAAATAATGAAGATGAGGGACCTCCTGCAGAGGGTATTAATATAGAGGAACTAAATCAATTAATTCAATTGGGGCAAATTAGAGGACCTATTGCTCTAGGTCGGATCAATAATGAAGATACTCAAAACCATTTTATTAATACTTATTTTGTAAATTTATAAACTTATACTAATTAATAACATATTGCTTCGTATTGAAAAATGCATATTAATTACCACATGATTTCTGTAATTGCTTTAATTTTTCTTGTTTTATTTCTAATTTAGTTTTTAATAATTGGATTTCAAATTTCTGTCTCTCTTTTTCAAATTGTACATTAGCTTTTAATTGCTGCTCTGTAAGCTAAGCAATTGAAAGTCTTTTACCTAAAAGATTCATGTAACGTTTAGCCGCTTCTGAAGACGTTAAAGCTTTTATAACTGTGGTCGGCCGTCTACGACTTTTATTTTACAATATAAACATGTATAGCTTTAAAAATAGAAATATACTACAAAACTTACAGATGCCAGACTTTTAGGAGTTTGGTCCACTGTCTCTTCTTGCCGACTTGAACTTGCTTTTGGTGCAGGAATAGAATAATCCTGTAGTGTTCAATTACAATTTTAATCGGTGTCAAAACATTTGTGAATTTTATACTTAGGTGATCAACATCTAAATATTCAAATGGTACAGCACTAGGACAATACTGTTGTTCATTTGTGAAATCAACCTAAAAAAACTGTTTACATTGTATACAACTAATTATCAGGTACTCACATTTTCCAAGATTGGCTCTATAATCAGCTCGGAGTGATCTCCATCAAATTCGTTTGACATGCCAACAACTGATTTTTCATTTACAATTGATTACAGCAGTAAATCAGGATCTTCAATTTTTGTTGGTTTTGGTGTGCCTCCTATATTAATTTTAGGTTACCAAAATTGTCTAATTATAACACACTAACCTGTTAATAAACGTTGCTTTTTTTCATCAGCCACATCTTTGCGCAAGGTCTTTTTCAAGTTAGTATAAAGTTTTTCTAATTGTTCAGCTTCTCTCTTCATAGCACTGGAAGCATTAAATTCTAATGCAATACGGTTCCATGCTTTTTTGTTTCTGCTCGTTATTAACGCTGTTCGTTTTTTTATTATCAAATATATGTTTATATTTATAAACTATATTAATTAGCCGGTCTTTATTGTAAAAATTAAAATTAGCAGCCCTCTTTTTTACTTCCAACTAAAATAACGTATATACGCTATAGATATTAAGATTATGCATAACAATTATACAAACCTTAGAACTCATTTTAAATTGAACAGATTAAACTTTGATACTTCAAACAAAAGGATCTCTGCTTAAAAACCAAAACAAAATAACGGTTACAATTACAACAGTGTGCTATTTGAACAACATTAAAATGTTCATTTTACTAATATTTGACAGAATATACACTGTTGCCAAATTGGTTATATCTTAAGCCATGCTTAATTATAATGCACAATCTAAATCACCAAAGCAACATTGTTGTGAACCAATGGAAGTTGAATGTGCATCAGATACTGTTAAAACAAAATTCCATTTTATACCAAAAGGTAGGTATTTTATTTTCAAACACCTTCCTGTTAAAAACTCCATGTCTGTTGACGAAGTTAAAGAAGAAAATAAATCACAAAATGCGAAATCTAAAAGTAGCACAAGATATTTTGAACCGCTCTATAACACTCTTAGATCTGAGACAGATTGTTCGTTTAAAGCTTATACGGAGGGTAACAGCGTTGAATCCTCTGTGGATCAAGATCAACATAATTCAGAAACAATCGGTGAAATGTATTTAGAACGTGAGAGAAAAGATTCTAAAGTGTCCGTCAATGAACAAAATTCATGTAGCGACGAATCCACAGATGTAAATGAAATAAATTCAGAGTATTGTAAAGAGAATCATTCCGATTCATTAGTTAATGCTAGTGATTTATGTGATGGTGTAACCTTGAATAATTATTTTGTTGCAGCTAAATGCAAAGATACTCAAACATTACCCTAACTTCTTTCCAAAGAGACTTATAATGCACTTACCATTTCAGCTGATGATTCTGACAAGTCTGACGATCCCGATTTTTTTATTCAAAATTTTGATAATGACAAATGGTTTAAAGGTTTAAGTTTTACATAATTTATATATATTGTGTAACATTTTCAAATGTTACGTTTGCAAAATAATCCCAATAAGTACTTTTATTATGTAGTCATACATAACCTCTAATATATGCAACACATTTTACAATACCTACTACACAGTTGGTATATTTGATCAGCTATGATTAATACGTTGGGACAAAATAATTATATCCCAACAATTGATCCAGTTATTGTTTACAACATTTAATTTATATTCTTAAGTGATTTAATAAAAATTTATTATTACATTTAGAATGTAGATAAAATAAATAAATTCCTAATTTACATCTTTATGAACTATTTGGTAATATGTACAGCCATCTGCCGTAAATATACGAAGACGAAGGTGTCGAGTAGATGACAACTTGTTCTTAATCGGAAAAGCAGTCTAAGGTCGCCTCCCATCAAACAAACATGGCTCGTTTAGCATCCTCTGACCTGAGGATCGGGATAGTTAAAAGAAAGGCAGTGAAGCGTCCAGAATGATCGACGTGATGTTTCCGTAGGGAATTAACAATGCAAAAATTTTTCGGTACGTTAGTTCAAGATTTAATATTACAATTCGTTTAGGATGCACACACAAGATTGTTAGTTTGGTTTTTGGAAGAATTGCCGTGATATTTACTTATATCTATTCTGGATGTGCGTAATTTCAATGCAGTACAATTGCTTAGTACAAGATTGCAAGATTTCACCTTGTCTGAATTAAATAAATGGATTAATTATCTGCGAAGAGGCATGGTCAAAGTCCGTTCAACCATAATTCGTCGCATAAACAGCACGTCAGCGATACATAAATCTGGTTGGTATAACAGGTGTTCAACTGGATTTTTCAAGGTGCGTACTTTATATAATTTTATTCGAAAGATGTCACCTGTCAACTTCGTTTTGTTTACATTCTAACAATGGCATTATAAAACCTAATTTAGCCATAAATATTTCATAAAATTTAAGTAAATTTAAAAATTAGGAACAGGGCGTATTTCGCATTGATTATGTAATTTGATAATATTGATCAATACATTTAAACATAACCCTAGTTCTAGCTTAATTAATTATAACTTGCTATAACAGCTATCAAGTAAATTTTCATATTGTTCACCTCTTATTACGAATAAAGAGAGACATTATAATACTCTAAAAAGTTCATATTAAAGCTTATTTGTTTATCAACATTCCATACTTCAACTTATTTTGATATCTAACTTGTATAAACCATACAGCTGATTTTTCCAGGTATAGGAAGCACCGCAAGGGTTGCATTTAGAAACTTTTGCAGGTACCATTTTAGTACAAAACAACATCCGCACTATAGGAATTTGATGAAACTTGTAAGCGAACTAACTTATAACTAAAAAGTTTACTCTAGTGTACCTGCTTTATGCACCCTATAGAATGCAAACAGAAGGTTCCCGAAGACGGCCGAACGAAGTTGAGGATTCAGCGGGGAACTAAATGACGTCATCTTTTGCCAATCTTTGCTACTCGTCCAGTACATTTAGCGTCAATGCATGCACCCGGTTCGCATCGTCCATGCTGCGAATGCAGTTAGTAGAAACATCGGAAACGTCTTCCATGTTATACGGATCAACAATCGCATCGCGTGCATATTGAAAATCCAAAAGGGTGGTAGCACACGCACACAAATTGGCTGCAAGTCGTACGGTAGAAGATGCAGTGCTACTATAAACAAAAACTTAATAAAACACTTTAAACCTTTACTAATGGAATACCAAACTTGTTGTCTACAGGATACTTACTAATAAAGCAATTTAATTTTAAATAACTTCTACGTCATATTTTCGGATGATATTTTTCTTCGACCAGCTGCCATGGATAGCGCCATGGTTTATATACATTTTGGAAACAATCGAAGATTGCCTAAGACACTCGAAGAGTTTACAAACGCGGTCACTAAACCAATTAGCATTAATACCAAGTATTCTGCGCTTTCGTAGGTTGCTCATTTCCTAGAACCAAATCTTCCGCATAGCGGTCGGTAGCACGTAACGATTTCTAGAACCGGTAAGTACTCGATATCGCCCAAATAGAGAACTAGATGCTCGATGTCTGTTAACTTCCGATTCCCTCGTAAAAGGTAGAAAAAACTTGGTCAATCATCCATCCAACTTATATTCGACCCGCTCCCGTTCTGATAATTTCCAAACATTTTTCAAACGACAATGGTCTCATAATTTTTTAAACTTCCGAGGGATCTATAAGTCGTGATCAATTACACGTTCGAGCTACCGGTAAACTAACATATTTTACAGTAACAGTGCGCTGTATAATACATACATACCTTTTCTCTGCGCCGCTACTATTATTGTAGTTGCTTGAAAAAGTCAGTCGCCTTTTTTTTTACTGCAAAGCACCATTCTATACTTTCCTTAAAAGTATAGCACATCGCGCACTTTTTTGTCTGATAATTAAATTTTGCTCATGTAGGATTTTACACTTTCGCATATTTAAACGTCTAATACGATCGATTAACCACTTTCGATTATTCTAACGGGAACCACTATACATTCAGCCGTACCGTTCTTTTTGAATCCAACGATCCTATGGGCTTCCACACACTAACACCTAACGTATCTTTCATACTATCTGTTAAACAAAAACTACCGGCATTGCCATGTCCGTATGTGGACGTAAGCAGATGTTTGTGGATGTGTACGAAAATATGTAACCATATACATCAATCAGTCTAAGCTATTTTATTTAGTCCAAGAAAACTACTATTTTTCTAAACCACAATTACTAATCACCTTTATAGGTTTAACAATTGTACCATTTCCCAATGACTGGTTCTACGTACATGGAAACTTCCCCAGTTTAAAAATGTTTGTTTATATACCATGGTCCTGCCCGCCCGCTCGCCGGCCGCCGCCCGCCCGCGCGATCAATACTTTTTGAAAGATCAGTCATTATGTTAAAACTTTGTGTATCATTTACTTAACTACACTTCGTGAGATCTTTTTAATCATTTTAATCGTGTCTTTCTCGCTTACAATACAGTAGGACTTGGTTTTTGTACCGACGAATTCTAATACTAGACCCCCATTAAATTCGTCTTTGAATTTCCTTACAACTTTTTTGTTGACAAGCGGTATATTGTATTTATTATCCGTGGGGTAGATACTTTTTTAAGATAACTATATTTTGTTTGGTATCAACTAATATTAGATTTTTCTAGGGAGCCCAAACCTGTAAATAGATCTTAAATAGGACCACCCCTTACAAAGTTACGCCTTTTAAAGACCCAAATCTCTAATTTTTGCCCATCTATATTTAACTACATCCTTAGAACCTTTTTTCGCTACCCATGACATATGCTTTAACCAACCATTTCCCAAGAAATCTAAAACCAATGTGTCCCGCGAACACCACGTGGAGATAACACGCATACTCTGTCAACCACGATAGAAGCAGGAAGGATTTGGAAGAAGGGAAGGTGGGAGAAGAACTTAAAAATTATAGAATCTTAAAACTAATATATACATAGATTTACAAAATCTATACAAATATAAACAACTATCCTAGATTTATATTTTTATGTCCCCCATGCGTAGATTGATATGCTTCCAGGACGCCGTTACGCTTGTCATCTTCGCTCGATAAACTAATTTTACTAACAATCTTTTAATCGCGGCCCTCCCACTATATCCTGCATACGTATCTTGTTAGCTTGATCGACTTCTTCTTGTCGGTATTGGAGGGGGTCCTTATTTTCCCACTCACTAATACGCAGTTGCATGTCCACCACTTTTGGGAATATATGGTCGTTATAGGTTGTAGGGCCCTCGGTTTTAAATGATCCGAAAGGTTCTTTACTAGGCAAATATACAATGTTTAGCGGAACCCCTTTGCGTGTCGTGTACACCGAGGTTACGAAACCCGCATTCCTTAGTTCGTCTTTGTTATCTGCCATTTTGATAAATACGTTTTTAGAATAACCTTTTAAAAAGTATACGGATTTAGTACCATCCTTTTCCGCAAGAACGCCTACATAACTAAAAGAGTCTTTTTTACTAACCGCAAATGCATATAGCTTTTAGAACCCGGATGCATCTAAGTTAGTCCATCGGCACATAAAATAATCTTTTAGTTCTTCCTCATTTTCTCTAATAAGATGTTCTTTGTCTAACACATCTTTGTATTGTTCGCGTATTGTCGCAGTGTTTTCCATGTAGTCCAACTTTCGCCTTTTTTGCATCCATTTCCTCTAATTCCAGTTGTCTTTTCCTTCCACCTACAGAGTATGGCATGCATAATGGGGCAATTTCCTTTAGCGTAAACGGATCGAGTTTAACACCAATATTTACGCGTTGTCGTACAACCTCTGGGCGAATGTTAGGCGTATCTATCAACCCCAATTCCAAAATGACTATTTCTTTTGGAATTGTAGAATATGGTGTTGCAGATTGTGTAAAATATGTACTATCTGCTTTAGTGTAGCACTTGTGTAAGATTTTTATTTTATCTTGGCTGTCTTCCTCTCCTACTATCTCTAAATAATTTACAGGTAAATAGTTAACACTAAAAGCTGAAAGCACATACTTTATCAATTTTTCCCTTTCCTCTGGTTTTTCGGACAACTTAATTTGCAAGCCCGTCAATTTCTTTGTCTGGCTATTTCCCCAATACACGTACTGTAGTAGGTTATTATACACTAAACAGCAGCTATTTTGTAGCTTGTCCGATAGCTTACTCCACATTTTGGCAAGTGGTACCGAATACATTGGCGCCTTTAGGAAGTATAACTTACTATCTTCCAAAAAGGTTAAACAGTCTTTTAAGGGATTATACACCCGTTGCGCACTAACATAGTTTCCAATTGTACAGTTGTATATTGTCGCTTCCAATCGCATTATCCCATGTTCTTTGGTCAAAGTAGACGCAAATGTTTCCCTTAAACGTACATCTGGACAACGTAAAAATCTAGTATATGATTGCCAAGTTGTCTATTAACACCAGGACTTGTTATCTGACACACAAATTTGTTGTATATCTTAATTCTTGCATTGGTTGTTAGTCATGTTAAACAATCGATTCCCACAGTTTTATCGTTTGTCAACTATAATATTGCACTTTTCTTCGTATTCGCTCTTGTAGCAAAAGTTATGGTTTGTAGTTAAATAAATACACATCTCCATCTTGCTAAGCAAAATCTTGGGTTACATCCATGTCAAAAAGATAGTAATAATCTTTTTCGAGTTCGTCTAATATATCCGGTAGTTCCTCCAATAAAGTTTCCAACTTAACATCTGCTAGTTCCACTTTGTATAGAACACATAGGATTTTGGAATTTTTTATTAATGCATTCGAGGTCTTCTATTCCGATAATTTCTTTTACTCTCTGGTCCATCTTGTTAGTGCTTTCCAGAGAAAACGGAAGTTAAGCTTTAACACCATGCCTAGCGGAAACAAATCTGTCGAACTTTCTTCGTAGATAGCTGTTAAATGCACCGCAAACTTCTTTTTTTAGGATAAACATCCTTTTGTTTGCAGATGTTTGTTCGGTGTCAGAAAGCCCGCAAATTTTAACCAACATTATATTGTCACAAAATGGTTCTGTAATTGGTGTGTGTAGTCCGACAATCAGCATCTGTTCGCCTTCGACATAACAAATATTACCAATATCTGTCACCAGATTATTGTTGCACATACTTTCTGCCAACAGTTACAATCCAAATCGCTCATATGTTGGTTTCACTTTATACCCAAGAAGTTGAGGAACGTTAATCACCTTGGAGACGCTCATGTTTACCGTTCTAGTTACTGTCGAATACTAAATTGAATACAAAAATTGCTCTTATGTACCCTACAGACTGGAGGGCGAATATTGCCGAAGATACCCGAATATGTTGGACACCGCTATATCGCATACATTCTCTTGTTTAGGAACAGTTTTGTTATCTGACCTAGGACGGATTTAATCCGACCTAGGTCGAACTGGGCAGGGGTGCGCATCGACATATGTCCGGATATGTCGTATATATGTAGGATGATAGGTTAGGGTGAAATTGCCTCATAGGGTAAAATTGCCTCTGGCCTAGGTTGGATGTGGACTTGTCAGGAGTTACGTTGGCTAGTGTTGTCTGGAGTTAGGTTAGGTTAGTTGAACTTGTGTAGACTTAGGTTAGATAAAATGAAAAATTGATAGTTACGTAGGCGTTCTTGCGGAAAAGAATGGTACTAAATCCGTATACTTTTTAAAAGGTTATTCTAAAAACGTATTTAGCAAAATGGCAGATAACAAAAACGAACTAAGGAATGCGGGTTTCGTATCCTTGGTGTACACGACATGCAAAGAGGTTCCGCTAAACATTATATATTTGTCTAGTAAAGAACCTTTCGGATCATTTAAAACCGAGGGCTCTACAACCTATAACGACCATATATTCTCAAAAGTGGTAGGCATGCAACTACGTAATAGTGAGTGGGAAAATAAGGACCCCCTCCAATACCGACAAAAAGAAGTCGATCAAGCTAACAAGATACGTATGCAGGATATAGTGGGAGAGCCACGATTAAAAGATTGTCACGAGCTGTAAGAATTACACGAAAGAATGGATCTGGTTGTCAGTGGAATCAAAGACTTTATATATAGAGGCAAACTTCGGCACATTTTGCAATTCGAAAACCTAGACGGTCTCTATGTATCAAACTATTGGTTAGAAAAGGAGATAGAGGACTTGGGTGTCGATTTAAATTTTAAGCTGCGAATAAAATTAGATAAAATTAAAACCACTCCAAACAAACATAAAGAAAGGACTGTCTTCTGTGTATAACTTTGTATTAAAATTAAGTTTAAATGTCTCCATGCTTGGTATTAAATATTTCTAAATTTTGTTATGTATAATGTCTGAATAAACATTTTAGAGTAGTATTTCATTGATCTTTATTTATAAAAGGATATGACGTCACCACGAAATAGCAGTCGCACAGGGAGGGGTGCGCATGGGCAGCGTACATGGGCTGGGGTGCGCATGGGCAGAGGTGCGCATGGTCAGGGTTGCGCATGGGCTGGGATGTGTCTGGGTGTACAGGAGGGAAGCGGATGTTAACAGTCACCAAGCATCTAATCCTTTATTTGGTATGGAGTACTTGCCGGCGTATGTATCCGGAGTAAAAAACACGATATGTACACGCAGATTATTAATAAAATTAGTTTATCGAGCGAAGATAACAAAAGGTACATCATTCCTAATAGTGCAGCAATCTACGCATGGGTGGGGGGGCATAAAGATATAAATCTAAGATAGTTGTTTATATTTGTATAGATTTTGTAAATCTATTCTATATATTAGTTTTAAAATCCATAATTTTTAAGTTCTTCTCCCACCTTCCTTTCTTCCAAATCCTTCCTGCTTCTATCCTGGTTGACAGAGTATACGTGTTATCTCCACGTGGTGTTCGCGGGACACATTGGTTTTAGATTTCTCGGGAAGTGGTTGGTTAAAGCATATGTCTTGGGTAGCGAAAAAAGGTTCTAAGGATGTAGTTAAATATAGATGGGCAAAAATTAGAGATTTGGATCTTTAAAAGGCGTAACTTTGTAAGGGGTGGTCCTATTTAAAATCTATTTACAGGTTTGGGCTCCCTAGAAAAATCTAATATTAGTTGATACCAATCAAAATATAGTTATCTTAAAAAAGTAACTACCCCACGGATAATAAATACAATATATCGCTTGTCAACAAAAAAGTTGTAAGGAAATTCAAAGACGAATTTAATGGGGGTCTAGTATTAGAATTCGTCGGTACAAAAACCAAGTCCTACTGTATTGTAAGCGAGAAAGACACGATTAAAATGATTAAAAGGATCTCACGAAGTGTAGTTAAGTAAATGATACACAAAGTTTTAACATAATGACTGATCTTTCAAAAAGTATTGATCGCGCGGGCGGGCGGCGGCCGGCGGGTGGGCGGGCAGGACCATAGTATATAAACGAACATTTTAAACTGTGGAAGTTTCCATGCACGTAGAACCAGTCATTGGGAAATGGTAGAAATGTTAAACCTATAAAGGTGATTAGTAATTGTGGTTTAGAAAAATAGTAGCTTTCTTGGACTAAATAAAATAGCTTAGACTGATTGATGTATATGGTTACATATTTTCGTACACATCCACAAACATCTGCTTACGTCCACATACGGACATGGCGATGCCGGTAGTTTGTTACACTTCATTTAAAGGTTAATCTGGTCGGTAATACAGTTAACAAAGTATTACACTTAGATGGTGGTACATTGAAATGGCGATAGATGGCTCTTAAAAGCCTGTAATACAGTTACCAATACAAAAGGTATATTGCGCAATATTTAGCAATATAAAAATTAAACAAAGAAGGATAAAGCGAATCATTTTAACAAACAAATTACTATGTTTTTAATACACAATAAGTAAAAATTACTTACGTAAGGAATCCGGTATTGGCGGAATTGCGCCACAGTTCGCTCCTCTGAAGTCCTCGGAATCCGTCGACACTATCAAATACGTAAGGGACAGCTCGGCTAGCTGCGGTAGACATGGATCTTTCCATCTACAGATGTGGAGGTCGGTAGGTCCTTCGGTGGCGCAGATTTGTACCTATGTAAGGTTCGACAGGAAGAAGGTAAAGGTAACCAAACAAAAAGGTAATTAGAGAAGGGATTCTACATAGCTACGATAACTGTACGTCACCAAAAAGAAACGTCTACTTCACTTCACACCACAAGGCAAAAAGCCACGTTTCAGGGCGAGAACCGCGAAACTCTCCCACCCATTGTCTAGTATTGTCCTACCCCTCTAGGGATAAAAACACTACGCAAACTCACTACTATGACGTGCCGGAAGCACCGCCCAGTCTATTTAAAATGTTCCCGCGTCTTGCGTATTTAAAAATTATGGCGGGAAAACTTCCGTACATTAAAAACTAAAGTAAAACAATGTTAAAGTGGCAATGGCACGTAACAAGTTTTTGTTTAACAAATAGTATGAAAGATACGTTAGGTGTTAGTGTGTGGAAACCCATCGGACCGTTGGATTCAAAAAGAACGGTGCGGCGGAATGTATAGTGGTTCCCGTTAGAATAATCAAAAGTGGTTAATCGATCGTATTAGATGTTTAAATATGCGAAAGTGTAATAGCCTACATGAGCAAAATTTAATTATCAGACAAGAAGTGCCCGATGTGCTATACTTTTAAAGTATAGAACGCTGCTTTGCAGTGGTCCTGGCAGTAAAAAAAAGGCGACTGACTTTTTCAAGCAACTACAATAATAGCAGCGGCGCAGAGAAGAAGTATGTATGTATTTTACAGCGCACTGTTACTATAAAATATGTTTACGGGTAGCGCGAACGTGTAATTGATCACGACTTATAGATCCCTCGGAGGTTTAAAAATTCTGAGATCATTGTCGTTTGAAAAATGTTTGGAAATTATCAGAACGGGAGCGGGTCGAATATAAGTTAGATGGATGATTGACCGAGTTTTTTCTACCTTTTACGAGGGAATCGGAAGTTAACAGACATCGAGCATCTAGTTCTCTATTTGGGCGATATCGAGTACTTACCAGTTCTAGAAATCGTTACGTGCTACCGACCGCTATGCGGAAGATTTGGTTCTAGGAAATGAGCAACCTACGAAAGCACAGAATACTTGTTATTAATGCTAATTGGTTTAGTGACCGCGTTTGTGAACTCTTCGAGTGTCTTAGGCAATCTTCGATTGTTTCCAAAATGTATATAAATCATGGCGCTATCCATGGCAGCTGGTCGAAGAAAAATGTCATCCGAAAATATAACGTAGAAGTTATTTAAAATTAAATTGCTTTATTAGTAAGTATCCTGTAGACAACAAGTTTGGTATTCCCTTAGTAAAGGTTTAAAGTGTTTTATTAAGTTTTTGTTTATAGTAGCACTGCATCTTCTACCGCACGACTTACAGCCAATTTGTGTGCGTGTGCTACCACCTTTTTGGATTTTCAATATGCACGCGATGCGATTGTTGATCCGTATAACATGGAAGACGTTTCCGATGTTTCTACTAACTGCATTCGCAGCATGGACGATGCGAACCGGGTGCATGCATTGACGCTAAATGTACTGGACGAGTAGCAAAGATTGACAAAAGATGACGTCATTTAGTTCCCGCTGAATCCTCAACTTCGTTCGGCCGTTTTCGGAAACCTTCGGTTTGCATTCTATAGGGTACATAAAGCAGGTACGCTAGAGTAAACTTTTTAGTTATAAGTTAGTTCGCTTACAGGTTTCACCAAAGTCCTATAGTACGAATTTTGTTTTGTACTAAAATGGTACCTGCAAACGTTTTTAAATGCAACTCTTGCGGTGCTTGCTATACCTGGAGAAATGCTCTCAAACGGCACCAGAACAAATGTTGTGGTGTAACATTGTCCACGGTTAAGCTTATACATCCGTCAGCAGCAAAGTACTTAAACTGTGTGCCTTGCAGAATCGCTTTTAAGAGAATGGACAACTTACTGCGACACAAGGAAAAACAGCACGGTATGTCATTAAGCCGTAAACGTTCAGCTCCGACAGCTGTTAAAGGGTCTTGTTCGAAACAACCACGAATTATGTGTAAAGTATGCGATTTCTAAATGGAAAAGACTACCTATGCAGCACACTTGAGAAGCAACAGACATAAAAATGCAACAGTTACCGCTACTGGCAAAGATGGTGTAAAAATGATTAGCACAGCGTTTAACAACCGTATGGCTAGCTATCGCATAAAGAACGATGTGAAATCCTTTAACACAAAAAAATATGGTTATAAAGTCTTCTAGTAATCTGGAAAATATCTATGAGGTCTTAAGCGAAACCACGAGAACAAAATTAGAGGAATTTGAAACACGCGGGGACGGTTGATCTTTGGAAAAGGTGTTCTATTTAGAAATAAATATTAATAAGTATAAACCGATGTGAGGAGTTGTAGGTTAAGAATAAAAATTGTGAATATGTATTTAGAAATGTGGTTTACAAAATTTAAGATGTATTAGTAAAAATTGTCTGTAATAAAAAGTTTTAAGAATGGTTTTTAGATTTTCTTTTAGGTATGAGCTGCAGGAAAGTTATAATTAGAGGGTGTGTGTGTAAAATGGTAAGGGGTGGTCCGAATTCAAATCTATTTAGATATTCGGATTCTGCATAAAATTCTAGACTAATTTGATGTATTGCATGACTAAAAAATTTATAAGGACGGTCAGAAATCGCTGCCGGTAAAAATCTTAAAATGAGGGTAGCTTCCTTGGAAATTCCTAGAGGTTCGGGTAGCTGAGAAAATTCTAATATTAATTGATACCAAACAATATAAATATATTTATCTCGAAAGATGAGCTATACAAGATAGAATGTATGGTATGACATTAAAAGCGAGTAGTGGTACGTATCACATGGCTAAAAAATTTATAAGGACGGGCAAAAATCGCTACCAGCAAAAAATCTTAAAATGAGGGTAGCTCCCTGGGAATGATGTTATCTAAAAAATTCCTAGAGATTCGGGTAGCTGAGAAAAATCTAATATTAATTGATACCAAACAATGTACATTTATTTCGTGGGTGGAAATGGCTAGTCGAAGAAAACTATTTGGTTCAGAATGTTAGCGGTAAAAAAATCTTAAAATTGTGGTAGCTCTCGGGGGGATGATGCAATCTAAAAAATTCCCAGAAATTCGGGTAGCTGAGAAAAATCTAATATTAATTGATAGCAAACAAGATAGGTTTATCTCGAAAGATGAAAAATGGTTAGTCGAAGAAAACTATTTGGTCCAGATGTGGGAGGAAATGAGGATGCTAAGATGAAAATGTAAGATATATATATCTCGAAAAATGTTATCTCGAAAGATAAAAAATGGTTTGTCGAAGAAAACTATCTGGTCCAGATGAGGGAGCAAATGAGGATGCTGGAGCAAATGAGGCGGCAGGATTGCCATCAACCCCCTACTAACATTTTGGGCCGCAACCCTTTCCTGTATAAAGAAAAATATTTTTAGATGATACTCCGTGACATTTAGAAACACTTTTGTATAAAACATTTTCCTGTATCTCTAATAGGTATTGCACTATTGAAGTGTTTCTTATGTTTGACCCACCCATGAAAAATTGCTGTCCAAAGTTTACTAAAATGGTTTAAAAAATTAAAAACAATATTTTCTGTTTGAAACTCGTTTTTTTTAAACGTGATTTTTATGCTTCAATATATCAAACGTTTTATTTGATGAAGGTCTCTGTTTTCTTTTTAAACAGTGTTAAAACAAAAAGGCCTTTAAAACGTTTTTAAAGCTACAAATTTTATTTTATATTAGTATAATTTAATAGCTATTTTTACTGATACTATTACTATTAGACTGGCAGCCAGTATAATGTAGATGCAACTACACCTAAGTTTTATGCAAGCACATTGGTCATTTGTAGTAGCAATAGAAGTAAATTATAAAGTAATAAAGTTGTATCTCAAATGCCAACAATTTGTTACTTTTACGATAATCTTTTGGGTAATGGTCAGTTTTACAGTATTGCAACACCCTAAAATTGTAATTATGCAAATAACAAATACAACTTAAAGTTATGTTTGTAATTCACTATTGACATCGCCCTCTCTTTCATCATCATCAGTAGGTCTTCAGTCCTGGAACTGGTTAGATGAGTACCATCATTGTTTCCCATTCTGAACTAATCTACACATTTCCCTGAAATTTGCACAGTCTGCATTTATGACTATTAGATCTAGGTTTATATTTACCTCGTTTTTCCTATTTCTGTTTGTAATATATTCCATATTATTCCCCAAAAATGCCTTAGAACATATTCTGCTTTCTATTTCTCCTATTTTTCCACAGATATCCTTGTTCTCCTACTATTTCTATAACCTATTTGTTATTAACTTTGTCTGTCCAGCTCTCATCCTCATACATCTTAAGCACAGCATTTCAAAATGCTGCTACCGTTTTTCTGTCTGCTTTTTCGACTGTCCGTATTTCATAGGCATACTGTGCTGTGCTTCACTATGCATTTAACAATTTTCTTTTTATTTCTGTTTCTCTTTCATCATAGGCTCTATTCTTTCTTGTTAGATGCAGTTCAGCCCCATTCTATTATTTTACAATTACATACCCTATTTCTCCAACATTCAGTGGCGTAGTGGTATGTGTGTGACGCGCCCAAGGTCCCGGGTTCGAATCCCGACACGGTTTGCTTGAAAAATGTTAGGCGAGCATTTTTCACAAAAATACACCCTTGTTCGGATGAGAGGTAAAATGGAGGTCCCATGTGTGAGTGTTGTCACGCACGTTAAAGATCCTTACCTTGCTTGGAACAGCAAGGGTTCGGCAAAATTCTAAATTTTCCAGGTAAAACGAACTCGCTTCCTGGCCAATGTAGCACCTTCGGGTGGAGCATTGGAAAATCACATGTAAGGCTGCAAAGGGAGGTAAGCAACGTGTGGCTGCCAAGTTCCCCCAGCACTTGAGCATTTACCGATTTAATATTTTTTTCAATATATCTTTTTGCACATTCAACATTAGTTGCAGATATTTCACAATCAGCCCCTGTAGTTGTTTATAATAATCATCAGATTAATATGTGCTTATTTTTTCGTCCTTAGGTTATCAGTCTCAAAACTGGTTGGACACGTACCTGCACCTATTTATATTCTGAGCTAACTTACACAGTTCCCTGAAATTCTCACACCGCCTTTATACACCTCGGTTCCCCTTCTATTGTTTTCTAATTTTATACCCTATTTCACCGAGATTCAGTAAAGGGGGTTAAGCAACCTGTGGCTGCCAAGATCTCCCAACACTTAGACACAATTAACATTATTCGAGAATATTGCCTAACCAATACTTGTAGTTGCTTATAATAATCATCATGTGTAAGTACGGTTACTTTCTTCATCATTAATTTATCCATCTTGGGACTGGTTGGATGCGTACCTTCATTGATTAGTATTCTGAGCTAGCCTACACATTTCCCTGAAATTCCTACAGCCTGCATCTTTCACTATCTGTGTGTAGTAGTCTAACCTTGGTCTATCTCTACTTCTTTTTTTTCTATCTCTGCTTCTAATATATTCCGCACTATTGCCTCATGCCGTATTATGTTACCTATATCCTATCTCTCTTATTTTTTACCGTTTTCCTCATATTTCTTTCTTCCCCTACCATTTTTAGTATCTCTTTGTTCTTAACTTTGTCTGTCCATGATATCTTCATCATACATCTGTAGCACCACATTTCAAAGGCTTCTACCCTTTCCTTGTCCGCCTCTCCTACTCTCCAGGCTTCATAGCCGCATAGTGCTGTGCTCCACACATATGTTTTAAGCACTCCTTTCCTTGTTTCTATGTTTGTTGTCTTTGAACACAGTAGTTGATTTTACTTGTTAAATGCAGCACGACCTTCTGCTAATCTTTGTTTTACATATTTTGCACTTTTCCCATCTTGTGTTATTTGTCTTCGAGGGTGGCAAAAATCTTTAACCTCTTGTAAGTTCGTGTTACATATTCTTGTTTTTGATTTATTTTCCCCTCCTTGCATACTAGTACTTTAGTTTTAGTTTTGTTAATTTTCATACCGTATCTTTGTGTTAGAACCGTTTCCATTTCATTAAGAGCAGCTTCTAACTCTTCCTCGTTAGATGCTAATAGTGCTTTATCATCTGCAAATCTAAGCATATCAATTTTTAGTTCCTGCCTAGTAATTCCAAATGTCTTCCTGTATTTGAAAGTATTCATTGGCTCTTCAACGTACAAGTTAAAAATTAACGGGGATAGGGCACATTCCTGTCTCACCGCTTTACTAATTTTGACTTCTCTACGTTCCTGCTTTAATTCTATTACTGCTGTTTGCTCTTTGTATAAGCTATGTACTATTTGTCTATCCCTATAACTCTTCCCAATCTTTTTGAGTATTTCGAACATTTTTTTTCATGTTACATTGCCGAATGCTTTTTCCAGATCTATAAACGCTATATATACGCTTTCCCCTTTTTTTCTGTTTTCTCAATTATCATTCTCAAAGCTAAAATAGCCTCCCGTGTTCTCCCTGTGTTGCCTAAACCCAAATTGGTCTTTTCCTAGTATTTCTTCAGCCCGTTTTTCCATTCGTCTTTGTACAATTCTAGTTAATGTGCTTGACACGTGTGTTGTCAAACTTATTTTTCGAAACATTTTCACATCTATCCGCGCCTTTTTTGGCATAATTACTATAATGTTACTTTGAAATCTTTGGGTATCTCGCCTGTCTCATACATATAGCTTACAAGTTGAAAGAGATGTTCTGTTACTGCTTGTCCAGCGGCTTTTAGAGTTTCTGCTTGCACTTTATCTGTACCCGGCGCCTTACTATTTTTCAGACCTTTTAATGCTAATTCAAACTCATTTCTAAGTATAGGATATCCCAAGTCATTATTTTCAATGTTTGATTCCTGTTCTAATGATGATAGTTCCTCTCTTGTATATAAATTCCCTATATATTTTTGCCATCTACCCACTCTCTCTACATTTTCTATAATGACGTTTCCTTCCGCGTCCCTTATATTTTTGGTATACGGTCAAAGTGCCTTTTTCCGTTTCGTTTTTTCAAATTTTTAAATTTAAGTGCGGCCTTTATAATTATGATGGTGTGGTCAGTATCTATATCTGCTTCTGGGTAGCTTCTACAGTCTTTTACTTGATTCCTAAACCGTTGTCTAACAAGAATGTAATTTATTTGATATCTTCCTATATATCTTGGCATCTTCCTCGTATATCGTCTTCTTGAAATAATGTGTTTGTGATGATTAAATTGTTCTTGTCTCAGAATTCTACCGGCCTATTTCCCCTGTTGTTTCTCGTGCCTAAACCAAATAAATCTACTACCACCCCTTCCCACTCTCACCTACCACGCATTAAAATCCCCCGTAGTTATTAAATTTTCATGTCCTTTTACATATCTTAATATGTCTTCGATATCTTAATATCTTTGTAGATCGCTTCTACCTCTTCATCACTGTGGCTAGAGGTAGGCATGCATACTTATATTATTACTGTGTTTACGGGTTTAGATTCTAATCTAACTATGGTTTTCGTTCTTTTGCAAGTAATTTTACACACAATATCCTATCTTTTTCCGCATAACTATCCCCTCACCCAAATTTCCTTCCTCTGCTCCTGTATGAATTACCCTGGAGTCTCCACACCAAAAATCCCCCGCATCTGGCCACCAAACTCCGCTGACCCTTAATATGTTTAGTGCTAACCTATTCATTTTCATTTTTAGGTTCTCTAGCTTACGTACTTGCTTCATACTGTAACATTCCACGCTCCGACTCGCAAAATGTTCCTCGCTCTTATTCTGAACTTTCCGATCGCATCCTCCAAAGTAGTCCCCTCCTGGAGATTCGAATGGGGGACTATTTTAACTCCGGAATCTTTTACCCCAGAGAATGACATCATTTTATTACAATTTAGGTACCCTGTGTACTTGGGAGGTAATGTGGTAGTTTGCCGCTGCCTTCCACATCGCGGTAGCGTGTCTTAGACTGCCATACCGACCTCTATAGTCTCTGCCTATCTAAGTACTGGAAGAGCCGCTGCCCTCTTTCGGGGACCTGTCTTAGTCTGGTTCCTCACTAAAGACCCTACTACTTTGGTCGGACCTGTAGTTTGGCTCTTTAGCTCATTAGAACAAGCAAGCCATTTCACCTGTTCTAGTAATCTAGAACTGCGGCAAGGTGCAGGTCCATTCGAAATGGGCCCTCTCCTTATAAGTATAAAAATATTCGTTAAATCTAATATTTATTACCTTTTCACATGCGAATTAAAAGTAGACTGGTGTAGGTTTTAATTTCATGAAACAATTACCATGTAATTCCATTCTCCGCTATTGGCGTCATTATCTAAGTTTGTTCCAAAACTTAATTTTCGCTTTTTCGAGTCTGATTCTGATTCAACAAATCATTTTAAGATTTTTACCGGCAGCGATTTCTGACCGTCCTTATAAATTTTTTAGTCATGCAATACATCAAATTAGTGTAGAATTTTATGCAGAATCCGAATATCTAAATAGATTTTAATTCGGACCACCCCTTACCATTTTACACACACACCCTCTAATTATAACTTTCCAGCAGCTCATACCTAAAAGAAAATCTAAAAACCATTCTTAAAACTTTTTATTACAGACAATTTTTACTAATACATCTTAAATTTTGTAAACCACATTTCTAAATACATATTCACAATTTTTATTCTTAACCTACAACTCCTCACATCGGCTTATACTTATTAATATTTATTTCTAAATAGAACACCTTTTCCAAAGATCAACCGTCCCCGCGTGTTTCAAATTCCTTCAATTTTGTTCTCATGGTTTCGCTTAAGACCTCATAGATATTTTCCAGATTACTAGAAGACTTTATAACCATATTTTTTGTGTTAAAGGATTTCACATCGTTCTTTATGCGATAGCTAGCCATACGGTTGTTAAACGCTGTGCTAACCATTTTTACACCATCTTCGCCAGTAGCGGTAACTGTTGCATTTTTATGCCTGTTGCTTCTCAAGTGTGCGGCATAGGTAGTCTTTTCCATTTAGAAATCGCATACTTTACACATAATTCGTGGTTGTTTCGTACAAGACCCTTTAACAGCTGTCGGAGCTGAACGTTTACGGCTTAATGACATACCGTGCTGTTTTTCCTTGTGTCGCAGTAAGTTGTCCATTCTCTTAAAAGCGATTCTGCAAGGCACACAGTTTAAGTACTTTGCTGCTGACGGATGTATAAGCTTAACCGTGGACGATGTTACACCACAACATTTGTTCTGTTGCCGTTTGAGAGCTTTCTCCAGGTATAGCAAGCACCGCAAGAGTTGCATTTAAAAACGTTTGCAGGTACCATTTTAGTACAAAACAAAATCCGCACTATAGGACTTTGGTGAAACCTGTAAGCGAACTAACTTATAACTAATAAGTTTACTCTAGCGTACCTGCTTTATGTACCCTATAGAATGCAAACCAAAGGTTTCCGAAGACGGCCGAACGAAGTTGAGGATTCAGCGGGGAACTAAATGACGTCATCTTTTGTCAATCTTTGCTACTCGTCCAGTACATTTAGCGTCAATGCATGCACCTGGTTCGCATCGTCCATGCTGCGAATGCAGTTAGTAGAAACATCGGAAACGTCTTCCATGTTATACGGATCAACAATCGCATCGCGTGCATATTGAAAATCCAAAAGGGTGGTAGCACACGCACACAAATTGGCTGCAAGTCGTACGGTAGAAGATGCAGTGCTACTATAAACAAAAACTTAATAAAACACTTTAAACCTTTACTAATGGAATACCAAACTTGTTGTCTACAGGATACTTACTAATAAAGCAATTTAATTTTAAATAACTTCTACGTCATATTTTCGGATGACATTTTTCTTCGACCAGCTGCCATGGATAGCGCCGTGGTTTATATACATTTTGGAAACAATCGAAGATTGCCTAAGACACTCGAAGAGTTCACAAACGCGGTCACTAAACCAATTAGCATTAATAACAAGTATTCTGCGCTTTCGTAGGTTGCTCATTTCCTAGAACTAAATCTTCCGCATAGCGGTCGGTAGCACGTAACGATTTCTAGAACCGGTAAGTACTCGATATCGCCCAAATAGAGAACTAGATGCTCGATGTCTGTTAACTTCCGATTCCCTCGTAAATGGTAGAAAAAACTTGGTCAATCATCCATCCAACTTATATTCGACCCGCTCCCGTTCTGATAATTTCCAAACATTTTTCAAACGACAATGGTCTCAGAATTTTTAAACCTCCGAGGGATCTATAAGTCGTGATCAATTACACGTTCAGGCTACCGGTAAACTAACATATTTTATAGTAACAGTGCGCTGTATAATACATACATACCCCTTCTCTGCGCCGCTACTATTATTGTAGTTGCTTGAAAAAGTCAGTCGCCTTTTTTTACTGCCAGGACCACTGCAAAGCACCATTCTATACTTTCCTTAAAAGTATAGCGCATCGCGCACTTTTTTGTCTGATAATTAAATTTTGCTCATGTAGGCTTTTACACTTTCGCATATTTAAACATCTAATACGATCGATTAACCACTTTCGATTATTCTAACGGGAACCACTATACATTCCGCCGCATCGTTCTTTTTGAATCCAACGGTCCGATGGGTTTCCACACACTAACACCTAACGTATCTTTCATACTATTTGTTAAACAAAAACTACCGGCATCGCCATGTCCGTATGTGGACGTAAGCAGATGTTTGTGAATGTGTACGAAAATATGTAACCATATACATCAATCAGTTTAAGCTATTTTATTTAGTCCAAGAAAGCTACTATTTTTCTAAACCACAATTATTAATCACCTTTATAGGTTTAACATTTCTACCATTTCCCAATGACTGGTTCTACGTGCATGGAAACTTCCACAGTTTAAAATGTTCGTTTATATACTATGGTCCTGCCCGCCCACCCGCCGGCCGCCGCCCGCCCGCGCAATCAATACTTTTTGAAAGATCAGTCATTATGTTAAAACTTTGTGTATCATTTACTTAACTACACTTCGTGAGATCCTTTTAATCATTTTAATCGTGTCTTTCTCGCTTACAATACAGTAGGACTTGGTTTTTGTACCGACGAATTCTAATACTAGACCCCCATTAAATTCGTCTTTGAATTTCCTTACAACTTTTTTGTTGACAAGCGGTATATTGTATTTATTATCCGTGGGGTAGTTACTTTTTTAAGATAACTATATTTTGTTTGGTATCAACTAATATTAGATTTTTCTAGGAAGCCCAAACCTGTAAATAGATTTTAAATAGGACCACCCCTTACAAAGTTACGCCTTTTAAAGACCCAAATCTCTAATTTTTGCCCATCTATATTTAACTACATCCTTAAAACCTTTTTTCGCTACACAAGACATATGCTATAACCAACCACTTCCCGAGAAATCTAAAACCAATGTGTCCCGCGAACACCACGTGGAGATAACACGTATACTCTGTCAACCAGGATAGAAGCAGGAAGGATTTGGAAGAAGGGAAGGTGGGAGAAGAACTTAAAAATTATGGATTTTAAAACTAATATATAGAATAGATTTACAAAATTTTTACAAATATAAACAACTATCTTAGATTTATATCTTTATGCCCCCCCCCCATGCGTAGATTGCTGCACTATTAGGAATGATGTACCTTTTGTCATCTTCGCTCGATAAACTAATTTTATTAATAATCTGCGTGTACATATCGTGTTTTTTACTCCGGATACATACGCCGGCAAGTACTCCATACCAAATAAAGGATTAGATGCTTGGTGACTGTTAACATCCTAGCCCATGCGCAACCCTGACCATGCGCACCTCTGCCCATGCGCACCCCAGCCCATGTGCGCTGCCCATGCGCACCCCTCCCTGTGCGACTGCTATTTCGTGGTGACGTCATAGCCTTTTATAAATAAAGAACAATGTAGTACTATTCTAAAATGTTTATTCAGACATTATACATAATAAAATTTAAAAATATTTAATACCAAGCATGGAGTCATTTAAACTTAATTTTAATACAAAGTTATACACAGAAGACAGTCCTTTCTTTATGTTTGTTTGGAGTGGTTTTAATTTTATCTAATTTTATTCGCAGCATAAAATTTAAATCGACACCCCAAGTCCTCTATCTCCTTTTCTAACCAATAGTTTGATACATAAAGACCGTCTAGGATTTCGAATTGCAAAATGTGCCGAAGTTTGCCTCTATATATAAAGTCTTTAGTTCCACCGACAACCAGATCCATTCCTTCGTGTAATTCTTACAGCTCGTGACAATCTTTTAATCGTGGCTCTCCCACTATATCCTGCATACGTATCTTGTTAGCTTGATCGACTTCTTTTTATCGGTATTGGAGGGGGTCCTTATTTTCCCACTCACTATTACGTAGTTGCATGCCTACCACTTTTGAGAATATATGGTCGTTATAGGTTGTAGAGCCCTCGGTTTTAAATGATCCGAAAGGTTCTTTACTAGACAAATATATAATGTTTAGCGGAACCTATTTGCATGTCGTGTACACCAAGGATACGAAACCCGCATTCCTTAGTTCGTTTTTGTTATCTGCCATTTTGCTAAATACGTTTTTAGAATAACCTTTTAAAAAGTATACGGATTTAGTACCATTCTTTTCCGCAAGAACGCCTACGTAACTATCAATTTTTCCTTTTATCTAACCTAAGTCTACACAAGTTCAACTAACCTAACCTAACTCCAGACAACACTAGCCAACGTAACTCCTGACAAGTCCACATCCAACCTAGGCCGGAGGCAATTTCACCCTATGAGGCAATTTCACCCTAACCTAACATCCTACATATATACGACATATCCGGACATATGTCGATGCGCACCCCTGCCCAGTTCGACCTAGGTCGGATTAAATCCGTCCTAGGTCAGATAACAAAACTGTTCCTAAACAAGAGAATGTATGCGATATAGCGGTGTCCAACATATTCGGGTATCTTCGGCAATATTCGCCCTCCAGTCTGTAGGGTACATAAGAGCAATTTTTGTATTCAATTTAGTATTCGACAGTAACTAGAACGGTAAATATGAGCGTCTCCAAGGTGATTAATTTTCCTCAACTTCTTGGGAATAAAGTGAAACTAACATATGAGCGATTTGGATTGTAGCTGTTGGCAGAAAGTATGTGCAACAATAATCTGGTGACAGATATTGGTAATATTTGTTATGTCGAAGGCGAACAGATGCTGATTATCGGACTACACACACCAATTACAGAACCATTTTGTGACAATATAATGTTGGTTAAAATTTGCGGGCTTTCTGACACCGAACAAACATCTGCAAAGAAAAGATGTTTATCCTAAAAAAAGAAATTTGCGGTGCATTTAACAGCTATCTACGAAGAAAGTTCTACAGATTTGTTTCCGCTAGGCATGGTGTTAAAGCTCAGCTTCCGTTTTCTCTGGAAAGCACTAACAAGATGGACCAGAGAGTAAAAGAAATTATCGGAATAGAAGACCTCGAATGCATTAATAAAAAATTCCAAAATCCTATGTGTTCTATACAAAGTGGAACTAGCAGATGTTAAGTTGGAAACTTTATTGGAGGAACTACCAGATATATTAGACGAACTCGAAAAAGATTATTACTATCTTTTTGACATGGATGTAACCCAAGATTTTGCTTAGCAAGATGGAGATGTGTATTTATTTAACTACAAACCATAACTTTTGCTACAAGAGCGAATACGAAGAAAAGTGCAATATTATAGTTGACAAACGATAAAACTGTGGGAATCGATTGTTTAACATGACTAACAACCAATGCAAGAATTAAGATATACAACAAATTTGTGTGTCAGATAACAAGTCCTGGTGTTAATAGACAACTTGGCAATCATATACTAGATTTTTTACGTTGTCCAGATGTACGTTTAAGGGAAACATTTGCGGCTACTTTGACCAAAGAACATGGTATAATGCGATTGGAAGCGACAATATACAACTGTACAATTGGAAACTATGTTAGTGCGCAACGGGTGTATAATCCCTTAAAAGACTGTTTAACCTTTTTGGAAGATAGTAAGTTATACTTCCTAAAGGCGCCAATGTATTCGGTACCACCTGCCAAAATGTGGAGTAAGCTATCGGACAAGCTACAAAATAGCTGCTGTTTAGTGTATAATAACCTACTACAGTACGTGTATTGGGGAAATAGCCATACAAAGAAATTGACGGGCTTGCAAATTAAGTTGTCCGAAAAACCAGAGGAAAGGGAAAAATTGATAAAGTATGTGCTTTCAGCTTTTAGTGTTAACTATTTACCTGTAAATTATTTAGAGATAGTAAGAGAGGAAGACAGCCAAGATAAAATAAAAATCTTACACAAGTGCTACACTAAAGCAGATAGTACATATTTTACACAATCTGCAACACCATATTCTACAATTCCAAAAGAAATAGTCATTTTGGAATTGGGGTTGATAGATACGCCTAACATTCGCCCAGAGGTTGTACGACAACGCGTAAATATTGGTGTTAAACTCGATCCGTTTACGCTAAAGGAAATTGCCCCATTATGCATGCCATACTCTGTAAGTGGAAGGAAAAGACAACTGGAATTAGAGGAAATGGATGCAAAAAAGGCGAAAGTTGGACTACATGGAAAACACTGCGACAATACGCGAACAATACAAAGATGTGTTAGACAAAGAACATCTTATTAGAGAAAATGAGGAAGAATTAAAAGATTATTTTATGTGCCGATGGAGTATCTTAGATGCATCCGGGTTCTAAAAGCTATACGCATTTGCGGTTAGTAAAAAAGACTCTTTTAGTTATGTAGGCGTTCTTGCGGAAAATCCCACGGTCGTGTTCTCAAAATTTATTTTGATTTAATTCGAGTCTCTTAATCTCAGGTCGCTATATTTTATCTTCGTGGTAAAATATTCGTGTCCTGCGTTCGGGTCGCCATTTAAACATGTTATGTATTTTCCTGGAACAATCGAGCCGGACGGGACACGAACATTTTACCACGAAGATAAAATAGAGCAACCTGAGATTAAAAGGCTCGAATTAAATAAAAATAAATTTGAGAACACGATCGTGGGATTTAAAATAAAATAATTAAGTTAAACCTGGTGATTTAAAGAGTTTTAATTCGCAAAAAATTACAATAATAAAAATTAAGAGAAATTTTCACATTAATTAAATTTAGATAGATTTATTTAGTATTAAAAAGTTTAGCGTAAACATAATAATTTCAAAAATGGAGAGAGGATCCCAAGAAAGTACAACGTTTGAAAGGAGTTTGAGCGAAGAACGACGAACCTTACAGGAAACTAAGATGATGGAAATTTTAATGGCATTGAACAGCAAAATGGATAAAAACGAGAAGGCCATGAAAACCATAACTACGAAACTGTATGAGAACAGCGAAAAATTGGGTAATGAAATTAAAATTTTAAGTGACGGATTAAGGGAAACCAACCAAACAATTGCTGAAATGAGAGCGCAACTGCAGGAGGAAATCGTGAGGGTTACCGAAGAAATCGACTGGGGGATCAAGTCGGAATAATGAAATCAAAACAGGAAAAATATAAAAGCGAGTCAAACGATAAAATTACGAATTTAAATAGCAAATTACGGAACATTGAGAAAAATTACGAAACCGAATTCAGAACAATAAATCGGGAAATAAATAATTTAAAAACTAATTCAAGAAATTTTAACAATAGGGAACCAATTAGGCTAATTCAACCAAATCTTTAAATTGAACAATATACTAAATTTTACGGGGACGGAAAATTAAATCCGAAAATATTCTTGAAAAATTTTAACATGTTAGTACAAGTCTCTACAGACAAATTATATAAATTAAATTTAGTTAAATCAATGCTGAAAGGAAGTGCTGAAATGTGGTATAATTTAGTTGAAAGTGAAATAGAAACATTTCAACAGTTTCAGCAGAAATTTCTACAACAATTTTGGTGTGATAATCAACAGGATAAAATTAGGAATAACTTGCGCATGGGAAAATACAATTCAGAAAAGGAATAACCCGAGAATTATATGCTATTGAAAAGTTTACCGTAGCGAAACAATCGGATCCTCCTCTACATGATAAACAAATTATAAAATATTTAGCAGGGCATTTTAACGCTGAGGTAAAACGATATATAACGACGCAGAATATAGTGGACAGGGATACATTTATTGAATTTTGCAAAGATATGATGAGCTGGAATCTGATGATAAAATGAAAAATAATATTAGGGAACGACGCATGAATTTTATAAAAACGCAGAGGAATAATGAAACTAGAAGAAATTATCAAAGAAACAATTATAATTATGATCGTGGAAGAAATTTTAATAGGGAGAACTATCACAATTTTAGTAATGATTTTAGGCGAAACAGAAATACGGGTCAAATACCAAGGCAAAAAATGGAGAGAATGAATTATGAAGGAAATAATAACAGAGAAAGAAATAGGCAGGAAAATGTTGATCGACGGACGCAAGCGAGGAATATTGATAACACGCAAATAAGGAATACGAATCGCACATACGCAGAAATAACGAGTCAGACAAGACCTTCAACGCGAAATCAGGATTTTTGAGTACGGACGAACTAAGGAAAATTCTACGGATTAACGGATATGAAAATCGGCGCGAGTTAATTAAACATGAAACGGAAAATGAATTAGGAAGATTTGAAAGGAACTTATTACCAATAATTAATTTAAAGGTGGAGAATAAAATAGTTAGAGTATTAATTGATACTGGGGCAGAAGCATCACTTGTTGCAGAAGAATTTGTTGAACGAGAGAAATTGGGGGATAAAGCGATACCTATAACAAGGTGTAATTTGGTGGCACCAAATAATAAAAGATTTTGTAGAATAAATGAAATGGTAATTCTGAGATGTGAAATGGGAGAAATAAAATGAGAAAATGATTTTATGGTAGTTCCTGGACTAAAGATAGATGTTAATTTGGGATGAATATTATAGATAAGTTGGAGTTGAAGATAAATGCAGAATGCAAAGAGATAGAGTGTAATGGGAAATATATTAAATGATATGAAGAAAGAAATATTGAAATAGAGGATGACTGCGTGAATATTAATCAGTTTAATGATGATATAAATAATGAGGGTAATGAAAAGGAAGAGATTAAATGTCCAGATGATTTAAGAAATAAGGTGAAGATATTATTAAGTAAACATTCAGAATTAATAGGGTCGAAGTCGAGAATTGCCATGGGTTATGTGCACAAGTTGGAAGTAATAAATACAGAACCGTTTAACACTAAAATATATCCTATTCCAGTAGCATATAGGGATAGAGTGAAGGAAGAAATAGAAGAAATGTTATGTGAAGGTATCATAGAAAGCTCCAGTACACATTTTGTCAATCCATTAGTCGTCGTGAAGAAAAGTGATGATAGCATCAGGTTATATTTAGATGCAAGAAAGATAAATAAGCGAACGAAGCCGCAATACAATTGTCCACTAACGATAGATAGCATATTAGGGAGAATAGGTAATAGGAAAATCTATAGCAAATTAGACTTAAAAAATTCATTTTGGTTGATTCCATTAGCGCGAGAATCAAGGAAATATACGGGTTTTTCAGTAGAAGAAAAAATGTATCAATTTAGGGTAGTACCGTTTGGTTTGTCCTCGAATACAGCAGCATTAGTGAAGGCGATGCAGAATATTTTGGGACCGTATAAGGAATTTTGTATCCACTATGTGGATGAGGTGTTAATATTTAGTGATAGTGTGGAACAACACTTAGTACATTTAGATAGGATTTTATTAAAGCTAAATATAGCAGGTTTGATTTTCAATTTAGAGGAGTGCGAATTTTTTCAAGATAGGGTTAAATTTTTAGGATATAGGATAGATAGTAAGAGTATAATTATAAAACAGGGAATTAGGAAATATGGATTGAAAGGACCCAGATTTAAAAGCAATAAGGGGGAAGTTACAAATGAATTTAATTATACATACAGAAGGAAATAAATGAATAAATACAATGCAAAATAAATTTATGAATAGGCGTACATAGAATAGTAAAATAGGATATGGATATAAGAATAGGTATAGGTATGAATAGGGTAGTAAAATAGGACATAGGTATAAGATTAGATAGATGTAAATAAGGGATTAATAAAAGAAGAATTAGCTTTCCAAATTAAATAAAAATATAAGAATTATAGACCAATGTGAGTTTAACTTCACGTTGGGCGCCAAAAATGTCATTGTTTTAAAATTTTATATTTTAATTTGAGGGAATAATGCTGTGATTAGGGGTTGTTTAGGGTGTATTATATAGCAAGGGTTGTGCAGTAACCATAAATCACGATAGGAAGCAGAAAACTGCATTTATTTGACAGAAAATTAAGTGATTTGGACAATATGTAAATAGTAAGCATTTAACACCCTGTATATAGAGCATAATTAGTTTTAAGCGACGCAAATAAACACATCTTACAACAATAAGACGTATATTTAGCATAGAAATAGGTAATTTATACATTAGGTAAATAACAAGTATTCGACACTCGGTCTATAGAGCTTTAATAATTTTAAGTAATGCAAGTAAGGATATTTTTCAGTAAGAGCACGCGTATTTAGAGGTAAGGATAATACATGTAATTAAACACGCATTCAAAAGGGTTCTAATTAGTTATAATATAATACGGAGATAAGAGATAAAACTTAAAGAAGCTTTGTGTAAGTGCGTAGAAACAATCGACATTTTTGATAAAAAATGCAGTTCAAAGATGCGTAAATCAATAAAAATAGACGAAAGTAAAATTCAAATTACATCATGTATTTTTGTGTAATATAAAAACGCGATATTTACACAAAACAACGTATGGTCTGATAACGAGGTATCTATAAGCAAACAACCATTACCCAAAAAACCAAGTATATTACATTAGAAAACCACTTCAAGTGCATCAAATACAAAGACCTTATTGGTTAAGATAGCGAAAGACTTGGTGGAAACCCAACCCACATCCAAGTGGGATCAACCTATATTTAATAGCGAACGATGATAAGAGAGTTCAGTTCTAATTAAGCAGGACAAAGCTGCGTTACTTTGAATCGAAAAGTCACGCGTAAATGTTTAATAAAATGTATAGTGAAAAATAAGTGATACAAATATGAAGATTTCTTTTGCCGATTAACGTGAGTAGAATTTGGGGTAATTTATTTAAACTAATAATATAATAATAATAGGGCTTCGAATGTGATGACAATAATTCAAATTTTGGTTGATACAATGATTTGAATGTGATGTTAATAATTCAGATGAGTTGATAATAACTTCGAGTGTGAGGTTAATAATTCAAATCTGTTGATGATAATAATTCCGAATTGGTTCATAATAAATCCTAATGGGTGGTATAATAATTTAAATGCATGAATACTTCTAATCTTGGTGAAAATAATTTTAATTGATGGGATGACATTGCAAATGAGTAGATAGATATTATAGTTGATGATAATTCGAATATGGGGATGTTTCAAATGGATTAATGTAATATTTCAAAGCTGCGTCGACGATTTTGGTACAATTTTGAGTTGCGAAATTTAAATGCAAATAAAACAAAAGAAACACGAAGTAATTTATGGAAACAAAGAAATTCAATTAAGCAGAGCAGTAGCGGGTCAGTTCTAATTAGTTTTAAGACATTTTCTCTATTTAAATTTGAATATTGAATTTACTTAATTTATAAAAGTGTAACAAAGTCAGCAACAAACTTTGCATACGTAAAAAGTACGTAATATAATAAAGGGATCTGAACGTTTGAGGTTTCTTTGACTTTAGATTGATTGCAAAGCATATAAATCTTGGGATAAATAAGACTTATGATATTAATTAATTGAAGGGTGTATTTTAATAATTTTCAAAACTTGTACATAATATTTCTTTCATTATATGGAATTAATTGACTTTATTTTATAGTTCAAATAAAGAGGTAATCAGAAAGTGGTGGAGAAGAAGAAAAAAATTGTAAAAAAAATCGT
>JARFIW010000253.1:0-101575 GCA_036346225.1 Platerodrilus igneus
CTTCATCATACGTCTGTAGCACTACATTTCAAAGGCTACTACCTTTTTCTTGTCCGCTTCTCCCACTGTCCAGGCTTCACAGCCATACAGTGCTGTGCTCCACACATATGTTTTGAGCAATTTTTTCCTTGTTTCTATGTTTGTGGTCTTTGAGCACAGTAGTTGCTTTTTCTTGTTAAATGTAGCACGACCTTGTGCTAATCTTTGTTTTATATCTTTTGTGCTTTTCCCATCTTGCGTTATTTGGCTTCCAAGGTAGCAGAAATCCTTAACCTCTTGTAAGTTCGTGTTACATATTTGTATTCTTGTTTTTGATTTATTTTTCCCTCCTTTGCATACTAGTACTTTAGTTTTAGTTTTGTTAATTTTCATACCGTATCTCTCTGTTATAACCGTTTCCATTTCATTGAGAGCAGCTTCTAACTCTTCCTTGCTAGATGCTAATACCGCTATATCATCTGTAAATCTAAGCATATCAATTTTTTGTCCCTGCGTAGTAATTCCAAATGTCTTCCTGCATTTGACAGTATTTATTGCCTCCTCAATGTACAAGTTAAAAATTAGTGGGGATAGGGAACATCCCTGTCTTACCCCTTTCCTGATGTTTACTTCTCTACGTTCCTGCTCTAATTCTATTACTCCTGTTTGCTCTTTGTATAAGCTATGTACTATCCGTCTATCCCTATAACTCATTCCAATCTTTTTGAGTATTTCGAACATCCAAAATTTAGTCAGGATAAAAATTGAATTGTAAAGGGTAAACGGGTCTGTAAATCTTGGTTTTAATTTATGCAAAGTATAGAAGGCATATACAAACTAAACTGGGTTATAATGAGCTCACCATACTCTAGTGTGAAGTTTTAGGGTAACATGTGGGGCCCATCTACTCATATCTCATTGAAGCTGTTTAAAATTTATTAAAAAAATCAAGGACTTTAAAAACATACCATAATTTGAGTTTTATAATTATTGTATCAAACTGTTTTAACACACGTGAATAAATTTATCTGTTAATAGGTGTAAATAAAAGGTTGTATGGTTGTGGTATTATTTGATAGTTTTATTGAATGGTGTGCGAGTGTGAAAGAGATATGTCTGTAAATTTAGATATTCGAGAAGAGGCCCAGCTGAGCTAGCCAGGGAAGCTAAAGGAATTCGAAAGCGATCGATCTCATTAAGAGGTAAGAAATTTTAAAAATTTTTTATTTTTTTTTCTTTTTTCGAAAATTTTATGTTGACCCAGGTGAAGGATCGGTGTTAAAGCTTCGTTCTCGAATTTTTGTAGGTTTCACGGCAATATATATATATATATATATATATATATATATATTGTTGTGAATTCAAAGGGTTAAATTTGGGGTAAACAATAAAATTTCAACCATCCTGTATAGAGAAAAGAACAAATTAGTTACGCGCAAAATTTATTTAATTCATTTAGGGAGAACGGACAAGGATTGACAAATTTTTATAATTAATGATTAAAAGGTTAAAAGTACATAAAGAAAAACAGTTTTAAAACAAATAGAATATGCATAATTTATTTTAATTTATTTTAATTCAACACGTAAAAGCATAAAGAAAACCCACTAGGGTAAGGAAAATCAAGAATTCCAAGGCAAAAGTTCGTTGTAACAAACAAACGTCAGTTTTATCTGATACGACGAAATATAAAATCTATAATTGTTGTGGTAAACGGTCGATAATTAACAAACACCTGCGTTTTTAAAAAAGGTTACATTCGTCGAAATTATGGGCATATTAAGACAGGACTTCATAAAAAATATTTTCAGCCGACAGTTTGGTGTGAACAACAAGCTAACAAAGTTCTTAAAGAGTAAGGAAAATGCACGATTGGCTACATACTACAGATAGAGACAGGGATACAAGCGTTGATGTTGAAAACGCACGTACTATATCCACGTGGAGTGAAGATGAGCGGTCAGCAATATCGATTTTCTATAACTCAAATAGGGTTTTGAACGCGACAGCAGACATGCATCAGACAGAGATAAAGATAGTTTAGGCGGGATTTGTGACAACAGAGAATATTATCATTGGTTAAGAACCGACAGTTTTCCAAACGTAGACAAACGCGACATGTGGAAGCGATTTCGGATACGTACGGCACGTAGACGGAATAAATTTCAGGAATTTTCAACACAGTTGTATCAAAATTTGTAGAATTTAAATTTGAAAATAAGCTTTTCACGTGAAGTGTGTCCGGGGGTAGCATTTTGAAACAATATAAATACTGAATAAAAATTATGAAGGGTCTCTTTGTCTTCTCGTCGCTTCTATACTACTTTACTACGATAGACCAACATTATAGTAGAGTTTTTGTTATGTGAGTATTAGATATGTTAATAATACAGTAGATATAGTGCTAGCACGTGTAAATTATTAGTAGTGGCCTTCTATTTATTAACGCGAAATACGTGTAGAGGTTATTAATTTAATAGAGGTCTGGCTACTACTATACTAAGCTAGAAAATCAATAAATTGAAGCAGAATATATGTGGGGTAAGCATCACAATCAACCAGGAGTGTAGGCTGATATGAAATGCTACTTTGAAAAGAGGCGCTTGGCTCGCAAATTAGGGTTATCGTCTATGAATCCGCTGAGTATCACAGCGCATGGTCACGAAGCCAAGGTGTTCTGGTGATCGTCGTCGAAGGAATGGAAGCCTAAAGCATTCTCCAGGTAATTTATTTGAAATTTCTGTAGTCGATTAAACTTTTGTGAAATTTTGGTGCTGTGTGAGTGAATTTTGGGGTTTATTTATGGTTATATAAACTTATTGGAAAAAATACATGTACTGGACAATTTATTGGGGTTTAAATATTGAAAGGGAGTGTATTTAAAACTTACTAAATTTTATTCTGAATATAAATTGGATTGTAAAGGGTAAACGGGTCTATCAATTTTATATTAATTTATGCAAGGTAAAAGGCATATACTAAATAAACTAGGTTATTATGAGCTATACCATACTCCAGTGTACTGTAATTTTAGGGTAACATGTGGGGCCCATCTACTCATATTTTATTAAATTTGTTTGCAAATAATTAGAAAATCAAGGACTTTAAAAACATATCACATTTTGAGTTGGTAATTAGTGTACCAAACTGTTTGTTTATACATGTGAATAATTTGTCTGTAAATAGCGGTAATAGTATATTGTACAACGAGCATGGAATAATGCCCATTTCTCACGAGTATGATAAATTGCAGCACGAGCTGAAAGCGAGTGCTGCAAATCATACGAGTGAGAAATGGCATTCCATGCGTGTTGTACACTATACTTTTCTACGACTGTAGTACGTACTTTTAAATGTGATACCTCTTTGTTAATATTATAAAATACATGGTAAGTATAGGAGTATACATTTTATTAATATCATAAGTTTATTATCGTTTGTGAATATACATAAATTCAAAGAAAAGTACAAATTTATCATAATAAAAGTAAATAAATTGATTTAAGTTTAGTTTTAGATTCATTATTATTAGCAATATTAAAGGTTACATTGCAATTATTAAACGTCATTGTAGAAGGTGTTTTCCCAAAAACTAAATTTTCTTGACGTTGGAAATTCTTGTCTTTGGACGTTGATGGAACATTTGATGTGCTATCAATTGAATTTTGTATTATGTTGCCTACATTCAACTTATTTGTTAAAGAATCGGCTATATAGTTTTCGGCGACTGATGTTGATTTCCAGCCACCGTGCCTTTTTAAAGATGTTATATCTTCTCCAACATCTACAAGAATAGTGGCGGAAGATCTCCGGAAGCAATGACCAGTATATAATTCCGGATTGGGTAGTTTTAAATACGTTGCAATTTGCTTTCGTATAGCACCAAATTTATTGATACCCACTTTCTGTGTGGTGCATTTTCCTTTCTGATAATTTAAGAAAAAACTAGGATCGCAAACATTTGATGGACGTAGATTCCAGTATTTTTTGTGATTTCATAAAATTACTCGTTATCGTAAAGCTGCGTATAATTTTTGTTTTCGTGTCGGGAACTGTAACTAATATCGCAGAACCCAATTCCGTGAAATGAGTAATCTTCATCTGATGTAATTCCTGTCTGCGGCAAGCACCCATAATTCCCATAATTAATGCAGTCTGTAACAATATAAAAAAGCTATAAACACGCATTATTCTCCTAAGTTAATATTACATACTTTTGTCAGAAGAAACTGTTGATCCGGAGCCTCAGTAATAAATTTATTTATTTCCTCTGTTGTAAAAATTTTGGTTTTTCGATTTATAACCGCTTGACTTCCGTTTGAGAAACGCTCTTAATTTTCTATACTTTGATATATCTACATTATGATGGATGGTGAGACTTGTTCTCAACATAGAATAATGCGTCCACAATGTCGGAGATTTATACTTATTAGATAATTCATTAAAGTACGCAATTAAAACATTTTCAGAATAAGATGTTGTCTTTTGATCTCTTCGTCAATCCATAAACGATTTATAAGCAGTCTCATATTTTTTTTTGAAAATTTCCGGTAATAAATTTAATGTAGTTGCATTTGCAGCTTCCACAATATTTGGAGGTGTCGGTTCTAGTTCGCTTTCACTATCACTAGCCACTTTTTAAAGACTTTGCAAATACTTTAAGATTTTAAACGCTTTCACAGTATGAAATTATTTATTTGACATTTGTTGGTTTATTATTTGTTTCATAGCCCACCTTTGAAAACTCGGCCGTCATTGGAAATAAGATGCAAGTGCAGGGCTACTTGATTAATAGAAATATAAGCGCAACCGTGCAAATTGAACATTCCCGCACTGGTTGCTTAGCAACTTGCCTAGCAACGAGTGCGGGAATAAAAACCTGTATAGAATGTAGTAGATTTCTCTATCAAAAACACACCTAAAATAGGCTCGTTCCAAAACAGTTGTAGAAAAAAGAAGATTGTATGATTGTTGTATTATTTGGTGATTTTATTGAATGATGTGCTAGTGTGAAGAAAGAATGGTTGTAAATTTAGGTATCCGAGAAGAGGCACAGCTGAGCTAGCCTGGGAAGCTGCTGAAGATTTTTGAAGCAGAAGTAATAAGGGTAAGCAATTTTTTTTCTATAAAAGTTGTGCATTTTTGAAAATTATTTAATAACACTGGTAAAGGACCGATGTTAAAGCTTGTCCCAGCTTCGTCCAAGAATTTTTCAGAAGTTCCACGGAAATCTTATGACGGCCCAACGCTGGGGCTCGATGAAAAACCTTAATCCACGATACCACGGCAATCTTATGGCGCCCAATTCGTGGGACTCAAATGGTTGGTACGAAAAGGTTCAAGTGTTCCAGAGATATTTTAGTAGATTTTTGACATTTGCACGCAGTCACATAAATTGGAATAACTAGAACGTGAACGAACTTACAAAATGGTTTTTTTGCAATCACATTAATAATACTTGATATTATTTATATGTGCAAAGAAAATCTCATTGCAATGTACACGGTGCTGGAAAATTCATTTTATAATTTTACTAATAAAATGTCAAATATTCCGTGTTTTTAAATGCAGCCTACCATATTTTGTTATATTAATCGATTCTATGGAAAAAAATACCTTAGGTATGTAATTACAACAATCCATTTATTGTAAGCCGTTTTTGAGTTATTTGCATTAAAAGAGAAAATGCACTAGTTCAGTAACCTAATAACATTTGCTACTATCAAGTAGCTTTTGTCCTATACATTAACAAAAGAATAATTGGTTATTTTACGAAACGTCAAATGTAGATAATTCTACGCAGGTTGCAATTCTTGTACTGTAGTTATTTATGAGGGTTAATCGAAACTTTACAAATCAAGATTATTTCGAAATGATAATTATTTATGGCGAATGTAATAGATTTCTTCGAAGAACTGGCGATATTTTTCATCAAATATTTTGTTATATTAATCAATTCTATGGAATTAATATCTTTGTACTTAGAAAGCACGATATGCTTTTGCACATTTTAGTTGCCAAAAATGGCAGCGCAAGAACATTTTTTGAAAAATAATGTTTAAAAGCTACACAAACATGGAACAATGTATTTCATCTAACAATATTTTATATATGCTACAATTTCTCCACGCACAATTTCTAAATATCGTTCCCCTATAAAAAGTGTTCATCGAGAAAAAAAAGAATTACTAAAACAATATGTACTTTACCGTTTAAATTTTCCTGGTAAAAAACTTCACATACAATTCGCGAATCTCTAATAGCACAATAAACGTTAAAAGACCCTCTTTCCTGAAAATTTGTTATGTATGCTTGGTGAGGATTTTCTGTGGAACAATGGTGTGAATTATGTCGGTTAAATACTCCGTTTTTCGTAAACTTTGCTTCATCGCTCCAAATAATATTTTTCAAAAACTTGGACATGCAACTACGCAACAGTGAGTGGGAGAATAAGGATTTCCTCCAATACCGACAAGAAGAAGTCGATCAAGCTAACAAGATACGTATGCAGGATATAGTGGGAGAGCCGCGATTAAAAGATTGTCACAAGCTGCAAGAATTACACGAAGGGATGGATCTGGTTGCCGGTGGAATCAAAGACTTTAAATATAGAGGTAAACTTCGGTACATTTTACAATTCGTAAACCTAGACTGTCTCTATGTATCAAACTATTGGCTAGAAAAGGACATAGAGGACTTGGGTTTCGATTTAAATTTTAAGCTGCGAATAAAATTAGACAAAATTAAAACCACTCCAAACAAATATAAAGAAAGGACTGTTTTTTGTGTATAACTTTTTATTAAAATTAAGTTTAAATGACTCCATGCTTGATATTAAATATTTTTAAATTTTGTTATGTATGTCAGAATAAAAATTTTAGAATAGTATTACATTGCTCTTTATTTACAAACGCTCTGACGTTACCACGAAATAGCAGTCGCACAGAAAGGGGTGCGCATGGGTAGGGGCGCGCATGGGTTGGAACGCGCATGGGCAGGGATGCGCACCGTCAGGGGTGCGCATGGGCTGGAATGCGCATTGACAGGGGTGCGCCCGGGCAGGGATGCGCATGGTCAGGGCTGCGCATGGGGTGGGATGTGTCTGGACGTACACGAGGGAAGCGGATGTTAACAATCACCAAGCATCTAATTCTTTATTTGGTATGGAGTACTTGCCGGCTTATGTATCCGGAGTAAAAAACACGATTTGTACACGCAGCTTATTAATATAATTAGTTTATCGAGCAAAGATGACTAACGTAACGTCATCCTGAAAGCATATCAATCTACGCATGGGGGTATAGAGATATAGGTCTAAGATAGTTGTATAGATTTTGTAAATCTATTGTATATATTAGTTTTATGATTATATAATTTTTTAAGTTCTGCCCCACCTTCCCTTCTTCCAAATCCTTCCTGCTTCTATCCTGGTTGACAGAGTATACGTGTTATCTCCACGTGGTGTTCGCGGAACACTGCGGTTTTAGATTTCTCGGGAAATGGATGGTTAAAGCATATGTCTTAGGTAGCGAAAAAAGGTTCTAAGGATGTAGTTAAATAAAGAGGGGTAAAAATTAGAGGTGTGGGACTTTAAAAGGCGTAACTTTGTAAGAGGTGGTTCTATTTAAAGTCTATTTACAGGTTTGGACTCCCTAAAAAAATCTAATATTAGTTGATACCAAACAAAATATATTTATCTTAAAAGAGTGACTACCCCGCGGATACCAAATACAATACCGCTTGTCAACAAAAAAGTTGTAGGGAAATTCAAAGACGAATTTAATGGGGGTCTAGTATTAGAATTCGTCGGTAGAAAAACCAAGTCCTACTGTATTGTAAGCGAGAAAAACACGATTAAAAAGATTAAAGGGGTCTCACGAAGTGTAGTTAAGTAAAACCGAGGGTCCTAGCTTGGACTGATTAATGTATATGGTTACATATTCTCGTACACATCCGCAAATATCTGCTTACGTCCACATACGGACATGGCGATGCCGGTAGTTTTCGTTAAACAAATTGTAGGAAAGATACGTTAGGTGTTAGTGTGTGGAAGCCCATCGGATCGTTGGATTCAAAAAGAACGGTGCGGCGAAATGTATGGTGGTTCCCGTTAGAATAATCGAAAGTGATTAATCGATCGTATTAGATGTTTAAATATGCGAAAGTGTAAAAGCCTACATGAGCAAAATTTAATTATCAGACAAGAAAGTGCGCGATGTGCTATACTTTTAAAGAAAGTATAGAATGGTGCTTTGCAGCGGTCCTAGCAGTAAAAAAAAAGGCGACTGACTTTTTGAAGAAACTACAAGAATAGCAGTAGCGCAGAGAAGGGGTATGCATGTATTATACAGCGCACTGTTACTATAAAATATGTTAGTTTACGGGTAGCTCGAACGTGTAATTGATCACCACTTATAGATCCCTTGAAGGTGTAAAAATTCTGAGACCATTGTCGTTTGAAAAATGTTTCCAAATTATCAGAACGGGAGCGGGTCGAAGCATAAGTTAGATGGATGATTGACCGAGTTTTTCTACCTTTTACGAGGGATCGGAAGTTAACAGACATCTTACATCTAATTCTCTATTTGGGCGATATCGAGTACTTACCGGTTCTAGAAATAATTATGTGCTACCGACAGCTATGCGGAAGATTTGGTTCTAGGAAATGAGCAACCTACGAAAGTACGGAATACGCGGTATTAATGCTAATTGGTTTAGTGACCGCGCTTGTGCACTCTTTGAGTGTCTTCGACAATCTCCGATTGTTTCCAAAGAAAATATTCAAGCCTACCATTTCTGAAAATATAACGTAGAAGTTATTTAAAATTAAATTGCTTAATTAGTAAGTATCCTGTAGACAACAAGTTTGGTATTCCCTTAGTAAAGGTTTAAAGTGTTTTATTAAGTTTTTGTTTATATTAACACTGCATCTTCTACCGCACGACTTGCAGCCAATTTGTCTGCGTGAGCTACTACTCTTTTGGATTTTTAATATGCACGCGATGCGATTGTTGATCCGTATAACATGGAAGACGTTTCCGGTGTTTCTACTAACTGCATTTGCAGCATGGACGATGCAAACCGGGCGCATGCATTGGTGCTAAATGTACTGGACGAGTAGCAAGGATTGGCAAAAGATGACGTCATTTAGTTCCTCGCTGAATCCTTAATTTCGTTTGGCTGTCTTCGGAAACCTTTGGTTTGCATTCTATAGGGAACATAAACCAGGTACGCAAGAGTAAACCTTTTAGTTATAAGTTAGTTCGCTTACAAGTCTAACCAAAGTCCTATAGTGCACATTTTGTTTTGTACTAAAATGGTACCTGCAAACGTTTTAAATACAACTCTTGCGGTGCTTCCTATACCTGGAAAAATGCTCTCAAACGGTACCAGAACAAATGTTGTGGTGTAACATCGTCTGCGGTTAAGCTTATACATCCGTCAGCAGCAAAGTACTTAAACTGTGTGTCTTGCGGTATCGCTTTTACGAGAATGGACAACTTACCGCGACACAAGGAAAAACAGCACGGTATGTCATTAAGCCGTAAACGTTCAGCTCCGACAGCTGTTAAAGGGTCTTGTACGAAACAACCACGAATTATGTGTAAAGTATGCGATTTCGAAATGGAAAAGACTACCTATGCCGCACACTTGAGAAGCAACAGACATAAAAATGCAACAGTTACCGCTACTGGCGAAGATGGCGTAGAAATGGTTAACACAGCGTTTAACAACCGTATGGCTAGCTATCGCATAAAGAACACCAGTGTCGACGATGGAGTGTCCGAGTTTCTTTTAACACAAAAAATATGGTTATAACATCTTCTAGTAATCTGGAAAATATGTACGAAGTCTTAAACGAAACCATGTAAACACCAACTTTATACCCAATTAATTAATAAAATTAGTTTGTCGGGCGAGGACGACAAAAGGTACATCATTCCTAATAGTACAGTAACTTACGCATGGGGGCCATAAGTATATAAGATAGTTGCTATATTTGTATATATTTTATTGTGTTTCCTTGTACAAACAATTAAGGTAGGTCAGTAAGCCGTATTAAATTGCTATTAATTGGCGTGCATTCAGCGTACTTTCGTTCTGTAATTAACGCATTTGTTTGGAGAAGATATACACTTTTAAAAAGAAATTATACAGCGCTCTCACGTGTACTTCGCGTGATCCATAATCGACAAGAAATTAGTTTGGGAAACGAATTGTATTTTCCAAGTACATATTTAGCATTGAGTATATAATTATGTTATGACGTGCTTAGTAATTAAAAATTCTAGACTAATTTATAAGAACGGTCAGAAATCGCTACCGGTAAAAATCTTAAAGTGAGGGTAGCTCCTGGGAATGATGTTATCTGAAAAATTTAAAAGATTTGGGTTGCTGAGAAAATTCTAATATTAATTGATACCAAACAAGGTACGTTTATCTCGTGGGTGGAAATGTGGAGAAAGATTTATCTCGCAGAGGGTACATATGTAACTTTGTAAGGAGCGGTCCTATATCAACTTTGTTTGCAGATCCGTATTCTGCGTAAAATTCTAGACTAACTTGATGTGTCGCATGGCTAAAAATTTGTAAGGACGGTTAGAAATCGCTACCAGCAAAAATCTTAAAATGAGAGTAGCTTCCTGGGGATGATGCAATCCAAAAATTCCTAGAGATTCGGGTAGCTGAGAATATCTAATATTAATTGATACCAAACAATATAGATTTATTTCGTGGGTGCGGTGCCAATAGGCACCAAGAAGTATCTCGAAAATTTTAAGGGTTAGGTTATCGATTTTTTAGGGTAGGGATGGTTGGGGTAAAAATCCCACAAGGTTCACAAGAAAGAGATTCATCTCCACACAAGGAGGAGATTCATCTTTACATTTCCTCCTTATGGGAATTTACATGTAAATTTGGTCCAGATGTGTGAGGAAATGTGGATGCTGGAGGAAACGTAGCGGCAGTCGCTCTAATAACCATCTACTCACATGGTATAACCGAAATTTTTATTTATTAATCCAGTACTATAATTTTATATTATGTCTAGAAACTAAACATACAAAGTGATAAAAGTTGCAGTTTTCGTCATCACCTGTAGCTCTAAAAAAAATCCCTTATTTAACTAAACATGGAATGGGAATAACCTAAAACTGCTGATTTATGTGGTTCTGATGAAAACGTTTGTCTAGCTCTCCTTATTACCTTTACCAATAACTTTCATATTGTAGCAGGCCCACTCTTTTTGATTATTCAATAATTGGTTTGGTTGACTGTGCCAGATATGCATCTGTATGTTGTAGTTTGTCCTGTAGTGCTAGGGTTGCTAGTGGGAGGGTAATTCGAGCGGTCTTGGAGTGTTGTGCCATCTGTTGGTTGACAGATAGTAGAAAAGGAAGAGTAGTGTTCCAGTACGAAAAATTTAATGATGAAAAAGGAAATTGTATATAAATCTGATGATTACTGTAAACTACTCTAGGTTTTGTTTCGCAATATTCTCAACAAATGTTGATTGCGCAAAAGGAGTAATTGAAAAACTATGATTTGACAAGTGGCTAAGTGGTGGGGGATCTTGAAAGACGTCAAGTTGCTTTACCTGCTTCACGTACCATTGATTATCCTTGAAAAAGGGTATGTTTTTCAAAACAAGAGAAGTAGAAAAGTGCAAATAATATAAAAAATAGATTAGTACAAGCCGAACTGTATTTAACAAAAAAAAAGCAGCTGCTATGTTCGAAGACAACAAGCATAGCAATGAGGAAAAGTATTAAAAACATATGTTTTGAGTATAGCATCGTATGGCTGTGAAACGTGATCAGTAGAAGAAGTAGACAGGAAAAATATTGAAGTGTTTGTGAGGTGGTACTTGTAACATTATTTTGTAATGTTAACGAATAAACAGATTAATTAATTAATTAAAATTCACTAACTTGCATAACTAATAGACAAGAATTCATTAAGAAATTATTTTCTAATTTTAGTTAGCATCCCTCATAAAAGACCAGGTTTACAAATAGCTTAAGGCTAAACTATTGGAAATTCCAGCGGCAGGTTATCATAATTTAAAGCTCTACCCTTGTAAATCAAATACAATAACCCTTTTAAACCTTAGGTCGGTTACAGATTGAAGAATCTGATAAAATTAAATGAATATTATCTTTTAACGTAAATAAAGAAAAGCAATTTTCTGTTGAAAAATTTAATTTTCTTAATAATTTCTTTGATTGATAAGAGTTATAGAAAACGAAACATTATAAATAGCGAAAACTATTTCCAATTTGATTTGTTCAAAGATTGCAAGTAATTCTAAGTTCATAATTCCATATTCACCTATTCAATTAAATTTCTAAATTAAAATCAATGAATGTAAGAGGTTCACGGTTATTGCTCTGTTAATTAAATAGCTTTGTTTGCCGTTGATTAAGTCAATAGTTTTTTAAATTTTTTTATCATGAAAGTTGCATAAGTATTTAAAAAGATAAGAGTTGATTAAAAGAAACAATTGTCCTCCTTGGGATGACAAGTCTCTCAAGGTTTTGCACGAACATTTAGACATTCTCGACTTGTGTGGCGCTCTTGGTAATTGTCATTAAGCCACAATATTTATGAAAGGTAAGTGCTAAATTTTTTGTAGTATATTATAAATTAAATTAACCCTTTCTGCAAAATTTTAAACCTCTATATGATCCACGACCTTCCACTAGCTAGTGCCGGTAACCTCCTTTAATTTTTGTTTTACAGGCCGCCCCCATTTCATAATTTTACTGGAAAATATATACTTAGTAGCTTTTCCGCCTGTAACATACTGTAGATGTATGATGAAGATATCATTGACAGATAAAGCTAAGAACAATTAGGTACTAAAATGGCAGAGGAAGAAAGAAATATATGGAATACAATAAAAAATAGGTGAAACGGTATGATAGGACACATACTAAAGCATGAGAAAATAGCGCGGCATATGTTTGAAGCTGAGAAAAGAAAAAAGAGGGGCAGAGGTAGACCTAGATTAGACTATCGCACACAGATAGTGAAAGATGTAGGTTGTAGCAACTTCAGCAAAATGTGTATGTTAGCTCGGAATAGAAAACAATGGAGGTACGCGTCCAACCAGTCCTAAGACTGAAGACGTAATAGTGATGATGATGAAACGGTTTTTTAAATGCGTCATAATAACAACGCAATTCGGTTTGTTTTAATTTTCTCTACAAGCTTCAACAGATAAAGCATCCAAGAATCAATAACCCGCTGTGTGAAATTCCGCATCTATTAATTACCTGCAGAACACACAGTAACGTGCTCCAAAACGGTGCGGTTCATTATTTAGAATTGGCTCTAAAATATTTTTGAAATTGTTTTTTGCTTCAGAAATCCTCGGGATTCGTTGAAGTTGGAATCTTGGATAAGTTAGTTTATCTTGGCAATGATTGACATGAACTCTTTATACTAGGAACGTTTAATTAGCAATTAGTAATCTCAAAATTTCTTCTGATTGCAAGATACCTTGGATTTTCGACTTTTCCAACAATTTAGTATAAAAACTTAGATACCTAAATCTGTAAAGAAATTGCGATGAAATTTTACAAGACTTATGTCTAGAATAGATATTGCAAACGAGGTATGCTTGGACTTGTTCGATAACTGGAATGGGACAAAATCTTGATCCGAGGAAACCAAATTCTATATTTGCAGGTTATGAGTTTGAGAAGGTAACAGTTTTGGAATTTTAGGAATTGGAGAATCAGAGCGTAACATAGAGTTTCTATCAAAATAACCGGTTAATGAGATATGGGCCCCAACAGGTGTCCAAAGAAAAATTCAGTCATTTTTACAAATGACGGGTAATCGGTGGAAAAAATCTATTAAAAATTCGGAAAAACGACTTTTGTGGTTAATCACAGTCAAAGATTCGGTTGCCTCCTTCACTTAGTGCCATAATGCATGGATGACAAGATATTTAGTCAAAATAAACGAAGAATATTGCTTTTTACCACATAATTGACGATCAATTTATAAAACGAACTATAGCCCTGCATGCACGAAAAATGTTTCGTGGCGTTTTTATAAATTGAAAATGCGCTTTCGAATCGGAATAAATCTAGAAAGTAGCATATTAAAAATAAGGGTTTGACATACAAATCTATATAGCGCGACAAATTACTCTCTCCTTGTTCATACACTGCCCTTTAGTTCAATACAATTCAGATAGGTAGATAGATAGGTAATAAAAATTTATACTTGAAAGCTGCGATTGTTATGTATCGTCTGCTTATGGGAACTGACCCTTATTAATATTTTACACGTATTAGCTTGTAAATAGTGTAAACACTAATCTACTTTTTTCGAGCGCTAAAACATTACATTTCTGGAGTATTCTAATTATCATCATTTCTCATATTGCTGTATAAAATGGGTAGAGTGGTAAAACGAAAAAAACGATTTATTTTACAAAATTACATCCCTTGCTTTTAATTTAAAACAGTAATTCGGATGATATTCAGTAATATGTTTGAATCTACCTATAATGCGCTGTTGACTAAATTGTTCAGAAAATTTGTCATCAATATTAATACGGGGTTTAAATTAAAAGCTTAAATGTTGCTTTGTTGCAAACCAGTTTGCTCGGTGTTTCATTTCGAATAATCGTTAGGACTTTACATAATAATTAACAGAGCGCAACTAACATTTCAGGAATTTGCATAATTAATTTCATTGCCACAAAGATCGTTTTATTAGGGGTATAAAGAGATATAGGTACTATCATAAAACGTCACTGAGTTTATTAACACCAAATTAGCATATTAGAAATTTCATTTAAAGGAATACTGCTTTTCCGTTAAATTAATAGTTTTGCAAAACACAAAGCGCCTGTTTCAGTTTCTATGCAAGTTTTCGTTAGGCACCTTCTTGAAAATCTAACGATCATAAGAAATTGTGGAAAACGTGGGTTGAACTTTGGCAAAATAGAGAGATTCAACAAGATACAGACTTTGTACATTTGATTGATAATGAAGTTTTTTTTCCGGCCATCAAAACTGCGCTGAATATTTTTTGGCATTACCTCCAACTACTGCAACAATAGAAAGGTCATTTAGTACGCTAAAGCGGGTAAAATCGTGGCTTAGATCAAGCATGTCAGGGATAGATTGTCAGGTTTATGCATGCTTAGTGTACATAAGGACATGGTAGGTAGGGAGAAACAAGCATTTATAAATGAAGTCCTAAATAGATTTGGTCAAGACCGAAGAAGATTAATATTTTATTTAAAATGGTGATGATTAATAAAACGCGAGAACAGTCCTATTCAGCAGTGCCAGTTATAATAGTTTGTTGTACCCTTCTTAGTTCTTAGTCATGTTTGTTTGTGCAACAAATATTGAAGACACTATTTAAAGTGCCGGTCGGATATTTATTTACTATTAATTAATATCTGTGGTTTGTGGCCATTTGATTGACAATGTGGCTTTTCTGTTTCCGTTAAATATGGTTGTGTCGTGTCTGTATTTTACATTTTCTTACGGGCGGCTTATTACGTGTATTGGAATAAGTCCATTCAATTTTCAATTAGTGTGCGTTAATGTAAAATACAATCTTTTCTATTTGCTACCCTGTGCATCATCAAGCCAAAAGAATTGATAGCCTGCTGCACCAGCAATTTACCAGATTGGTAAGTAACTTTACACTTTATGAAAATTCGATTAATTACAGAATACTGCATTTATTAAGAAACTATCAATCCTACGTTTTTCTTTCAATTTCAAATACTATAGCCGAAATCTCGAAAGAACGCATTCGCGTCATAGGTTTCTGAATTAAACACCGACATACTTTTAATGTATATCGCTTTTAAATTCAGTAACCTATGGCGTGAATGCATTGTTTCGTGATTTCAACTATAATATTAAAAAACGCTGCATTATCGATGGTCCTAACTGCTTTTGAGCTACTCTAAGGAAATAAGATTGTATGCCTTACATTACTTTCCAATACGTCCGGTAACGGGGTTGCATTAACAGTGTTCATCCTTTGTGTAACATAACTAATATTTTTGAAAGTAGTCTTGACCCCCTCTACAAATTATTCTGTGGGCGGCCTTGGTGGTAGAAAATTTAATTTTAAAACAAATACTCCGCCAGTTTACAAAAATATTGGAGAATTTATTGATCTTTGTGGTTTAGTCTCATACAATAATATAGCCAATAACTCAATGAAAACATTAGATTTAGTGTTGTCAACTATGACTGTCAATGTAGTTTTATCAGATGAAAGTCCTATCCTATCTGATCCGTACCATCCTCCATTACTTATTAAATTAAACATAAATAAATATATACATTCAACGTGCAATTCTATCAGCCAATTTAATTTTAATTTTAAGAAATCTGATTTTGTTGTAATGTACAGTTTATTAATCAATACAGATTTTGCTTTTCTTAATAATTTCACCGATGTAAATAAAGCAGTTGATGCTTTTTATAATACTATTTATGCTGTGTTCCGCGTAACACTAGATTCCATCATCACTATCCAGTATGGTTTACTCGGAATATAATTAAAGATATTGAACTCGAAAACTTTCACCATAAATATAAACATTCATCCGCTTACTATAATAAAGAGTTTCGGCAATTAAGACAAAAAATAAAAAAAGTTACAGCAGTGGCCTACCAAAAATACATCAGTCAAGTAGAGCAGGGAGTTGTGTCAGATCCTATGTCTTTCTGGACATACGTGTCCAATAAGAAAAAAAAACAATAACGAAGCTCAAAGTTTTATATATGAAAACAAAAACCTTGAAAATTTAGGTGCAATCGTGAATGGTTTTTTTTAAATATTTTTCCACTGTATATTCTGAAAAATCAAGTTACAAAGTAAAGTACGAGCCGGAATTAAACAGTCGTATTTCAGATACTTTTAATTTAAGATTAATAACCGAAGACGACGTAAAAATTGTCATAAAAAGATTGAAAGCCAAGAGGTCAGCAGGACCAGACGGGATTCCAGCTTACATATTTAAAGGCTGTATGGAAATATTCATGCAACCTCTTACTATTTTATTTAATCTGTCACTAAAACAGGTATATTTCCCACTAAGTGGAAATTGGCAAAGTGACTCATACATAAATCGGGTACAGTAAATAATATTCTTAATTACAGGCCAATTTCAATTCTTTCCACGCCAGCAAAAATTTTCGAACATATACTGTACATAAAGATTTTCTATCATGTGTCGTCTGTATTAAACACTAGTCAACATGGCTTTATCCCCAAACGATCAATTCAAACTAATTTAACCGTTTTTGTAGATTAGGTGAGCGAGGTACTAGACAACGGGGGACAAGTGGACGTTATCTATACTGACTTTACGAAAGCCTTTGACAAAGTTTGTCATGATGTCTTGCTCGACAAGTTAGCATCGATTGGGTTTTTGAGACTATGATACAATTTTTTAGGTCATGAAAGAAAGACAGGCATATGTTTGCTATAGAAAAACAATATCCAAACAGTTTGATGTGACATCTGGAGTACCGCAGGGGAGTAACTTAGGGCCATTAATGTTTTTGATATTCATCAATGATCTCCCACTTGCATTAAATAATTGCAGATATTTACTGTATGCAGATGATCTAAAACTATTTAAGGAAGTGATAGATATGAATAGCTGTAAAACTATGCAGGCTGAACTAAACAAAGTCCAAAAATGGTGTGAAAGAAACAAGTTACAATTAAATGTTACAAAATGTTTTAAAATGAGTTATTCCCTTAAAACAAACAAAAGTAACTATAATTATACATTGCTAAATAGTACATTAACTGAAGTGAATAACATAAAAGATCTAGGAGTTATATTTAGTAGCAATTTACATTTTGCCGGCCACATCGAAACAGTTTGCTCATCTGCATACACTGGGATTTATCATCCGTAACACACGGCAATTTCAGAATACAAAAAGTATTAAAGTGTTGTTTGATACCTTAGTCAGATCAAAACTTGAGTTTGCAATCACTGTCTGAGATCCAGGGACTCTTATTTCGTACATGTACTTTAAAAAATATAAAACATTCATCGGTTTAAATCCATATGCTTCTGCAAGGTCAATGCTAAATGTTACTAAGTTGGAACAGCGAAGGATCGTGATAAAACTCACGTTTTTGTATAAAATAATCAACAATCTCATTGACTGCTCCGTTATTTTGAGTAAGATTGGGTTCTATGTACCCGTCCATTCTGGTAGACTAAAAAATTTATTTCATATTCCACAGTATCACACAGAGCTTAAGAAAAATTCTCTTATCATAAAATGTTATCTTTATACAATAATTTACAACAAAGCTCAAATATACCTTTATTTGAAAAATCATTGAAATTTCAAGAAAATGATGTATGAAGTTATCAATTAATTTAAAAGTACTTGCGTAATACAGACACACACACACACACACACACACACACACACACACACACACACAATTTGTAAATATAAGTAGTATCAGTTTTTATTATTCACAAGGTGCATTTTTGTAAATCCAATTATTTATTATTATTATTTATGTCATGTTTATTTATAAAATATTCATTACAATTAAGTATAAGTTCATTACATGGAAGGATTATATAAAAATGAATAAACCATAATAATTATAATTAGCTTAGTGGAAATATGTAACTAGGCGTACGCCTGTATATTTCTAATAAATAAATAAATAAAACATTTATCTAAAACTAAAGAAAATTCCACCAAACTGTAGACCAAACGAACTCACAATAAACAACCATAATATATACCGGACTTTTAGAAAAACTTATGGTCCAACCCAACACAACGAAACAAGCACCCACAATGGATCCAAACAGAAACAAACAAATAAACACAATACAAGAAATGCAAGAAATAATTATTACACACGAAGTAATTAGTCAAACCATTAACAAATCACACAACTGGAGAGTACCTGGCAACGACAAAATAGCCAACTTCTAGAAGAAAAAATTCACTTCAGCACACAAACACCTAACAAAATTATTTAACAAATATGCCACATAACCACTCACAACACACATTAACAGAATGAATAACATATCTCAAACCAAAAGATGAGAAAGTCGCAGTAAACCCACAAAATATTGCCCAATAGCATGCTTCCCAACAATATACAAAAAAAACTAGCATCCATAATAACACAAAAGCTAGTCGCATATGCAGCACAAAACAATATAATACACGAAGCCAAGCAGGATGCAATAAAGAAGCAGGAGGATGTAGAGTGCAATTGATAATAGCCATAGAACTAACACAGCAAGATAGAATTGAAAAAAGCGCTTTACACTATGGATACATAGACTACCAAAAGACATATGACGACATACCACACTCATGGTTTATACACATACTACAAATATACAAAGCAAACACAACACTAATAAAATTCGTAGATACAATAATGAAAAACTGGAACACAACACCAATCATAGAAACAAACACAGGTAACGTAAAACGAAACTAATAGAGATCAGAAGAGGCGTGTACAACGGGGCTCCCTAAGTGCTTTTCTGCTACGAGGACGACAAAAGGTACATCATTCCTAATAGTACAGTAACTTACGCATGGGGGCCATAAGTATATAAGATAGTTGCTATATTTGTATATATTTTATTGTGTTTCCTTGTACAAACAATTAAGGTAGGTCAGTAAGCCGTATTAAATTGCTATTAATTGGCGTGCATTCAGCGTACTTTCGTTCTGTAATTAACGCATTTGTTTGGAGAAGATATACACTTTTAAAAAGAAATTATACAGCGCTCTCACGTGTACTTCGCGTGATCCATAATCGACAAGAAATTAGTTTGGGAAACGAATTGTATTTTCCAAGTACATATTTAGCATTGAGTATATAATTATGTTATGACGTGCTTAGTAATTAAAAAATTCTAGACTAATTTATAAGAACGGTCAGAAATCGCTACCGGTAAAAAATCTTAAAGTGAGGGTAGCTCCCTGGGAATGATGTTATCTGAAAAATTTAAAAAGATTTGGGTTGCTGAGAAAATTCTAATATTAATTGATACCAAACAAGGTACGTTTATCTCGTGGGTGGAAATGTGGAGAAAGATTTATCTCGCAGAGGGTACATATGTAACTTTGTAAGGAGCGGTCCTATATCAACTTTGTTTGCAGATCCGTATTCTGCGTAAAATTCTAGACTAACTTGATGTGTCGCATGGCTAAAAAATTTGTAAGGACGGTTAGAAATCGCTACCAGCAAAAAATCTTAAAATGAGAGTAGCTTCCTGGGGGATGATGCAATCCAAAAAATTCCTAGAGATTCGGGTAGCTGAGAATATCTAATATTAATTGATACCAAACAATATAGATTTATTTCGTGGGTGCGGTGCCAATAGGCACCAAGAAGTATCTCGAAAATTTTAAGGGTTAGGTTATCGATTTTTTAGGGTAGGGATGGTTGGGGTAAAAATCCCACAAGGTTCACAAGAAAGAGATTCATCTCCACACAAGGAGGAGATTCATCTTTACATTTCCTCCTTATGGGAATTTACATGTAAATTTGGTCCAGATGTGTGAGGAAATGTGGATGCTGGAGGAAACGTAGCGGCAGTCGCTCTAATAACCATCTACTCACATGGTATAACCGAAATTTTTATTTATTAATCCAGTACTATAATTTTATATTATGTCTAGAAACTAAACATACAAAGTGATAAAAGTTGCAGTTTTCGTCATCACCTGTAGCTCTAAAAAAATCCCTTATTTAACTAAACATGGAATGGGAATAACCTAAAACTGCTGATTTATGTGGTTCTGATGAAAACGTTTGTCTAGCTCTCCCTTATTACCTTTACCAATAACTTTCATATTGTAGCAGGCCCACTCTTTTTGATTATTCAATAATTGGTTTGGTTGACTGTGCCAGATATGCATCTGTATGTTGTAGTTTGTCCTGTAGTGCTAGGGTTGCTAGTGGGAGGGTAATTCGAGCGGTCTTGGAGTGTTGTGCCATCTGTTGGTTGACAGATAGTAGAAAAGGAAGAGTAGTGTTCCAGTACGAAAAATTTAATGATGAAAAAGGAAATTGTATATAAATCTGATGATTACTGTAAACTACTCTAGGTTTTGTTTCGCAATATTCTCAACAAATGTTGATTGCGCAAAAGGAGTAATTGAAAACTATGATTTGACAAGTGGCTAAGTGGTGGGGATCTTGAAAGACGTCAAGTTGCTTTACCTGCTTCACGTACCATTGATTATCCTTGAAAAGGGTATGTTTTTCAAAACAAGAGAAGTAGAAAAGTGCAAATAATATAAAAAATAGATTAGTACAAGCCGAACTGTATTTAACAAAAAAAAAGCAGCTGCTATGTTCGAAGACAACAAGCATAGCAATGAGGAAAAGTATTAAAAACATATGTTTTGAGTATAGCATCGTATGGCTGTGAAACGTGATCAGTAGAAGAAGTAGACAGGAAAAATATTGAAGTGTTTGTGAGGTGGTACTTGTAACATTATTTTGTAATGTTAACGAATAAACAGATTAATTAATTAATTAAAATTCACTAACTTGCATAACTAATAGACAAGAATTCATTAAGAAATTATTTTCTAATTTTAGTTAGCATCCCTCATAAAAGACCAGGTTTACAAATAGCTTAAGGCTAAACTATTGGAAATTCCAGCGGCAGGTTATCATAATTTAAAGCTCTACCCTTGTAAATCAAATACAATAACCCTTTTAAACCTTAGGTCGGTTACAGATTGAAGAATCTGATAAAATTAAATGAATATTATCTTTTAACGTAAATAAAGAAAAGCAATTTTCTGTTGAAAATTTAATTTTCTTAATAATTTCTTTGATTGATAAGAGTTATAGAAAACGAAACATTATAAATAGCGAAAACTATTTCCAATTTGATTTGTTCAAAGATTGCAAGTAATTCTAAGTTCATAATTCCATATTCACCTATTCAATTAAATTTCTAAATTAAAATCAATGAATGTAAGAGGTTCACGGTTATTGCTCTGTTAATTAAATAGCTTTGTTTGCCGTTGATTAAGTCAATAGTTTTTAAATTTTTTATCATGAAAGTTGCATAAGTATTTAAAAGATAAGAGTTGATTAAAAGAAACAATTGTCCTCCTTGGGATGACAAGTCTCTCAAGGTTTTGCACGAACATTTAGACATTCTCGACTTGTGTGGCGCTCTTGGTAATTGTCATTAAGCCACAATATTTATGAAAGGTAAGTGCTAAATTTTTTGTAGTATATTATAAATTAAATTAACCCTTTCTGCAAAATTTTAAACCTCTATATGATCCACGACCTTCCACTAGCTAGTGCCGGTAACCTCCCTTTAATTTTTGTTTTACAGGCCGCCCCCATTTCATAATTTTACTGGAAAATATATACTTAGTAGCTTTTCCGCCTGTAACATACTGTAGATGTATGATGAAGATATCATTGACAGATAAAGCTAAGAACAATTAGGTACTAAAAATGGCAGAGGAAGAAAGAAATATATGGAATACAATAAAAAATAGGTGAAACGGTATGATAGGACACATACTAAAGCATGAGAAAATAGCGCGGCATATGTTTGAAGCTGAGAAAAGAAAAAAGAGGGGCAGAGGTAGACCTAGATTAGACTATCGCACACAGATAGTGAAAGATGTAGGTTGTAGCAACTTCAGCAAAATGTGTATGTTAGCTCGGAATAGAAAACAATGGAGGTACGCGTCCAACCAGTCCTAAGACTGAAGACGTAATAGTGATGATGATGAAACGGTTTTTTAAATGCGTCATAATAACAACGCAATTCGGTTTGTTTTAATTTTCTCTACAAGCTTCAACAGATAAAGCATCCAAGAATCAATAACCCGCTGTGTGAAATTCCGCATCTATTAATTACCTGCAGAACACACAGTAACGTGCTCCAAAACGGTGCGGTTCATTATTTAGAATTGGCTCTAAAATATTTTTGGAAATTGTTTTTTTGCTTCAGAAATCCTCGGGATTCGTTGAAGTTGGAATCTTGGATAAGTTAGTTTATCTTGGCAATGATTGACATGAACTCTTTATACTAGGAACGTTTAATTAGCAATTAGTAATCTCAAAATTTCTTCTGATTGCAAGATACCTTGGATTTTCGACTTTTCCAACAATTTAGTATAAAAACTTAGATACCTAAATCTGTAAAGAAATTGCGATGAAATTTTACAAGACTTATGTCTAGAATAGATATTGCAAACGAGGTATGCTTGGACTTGTTCGATAACTGGAATGGGACAAAATCTTGATCCGAGGAAACCAAATTCTCTATTTGCAGGTTATGAGTTTGAGAAGGTAACAGTTTTGGAATTTTAGGAATTGGAGAATCAGAGCGTAACATAGAGTTTCTATCAAAATAACCGGTTAATGAGATATGGGCCCCAACAGGTGTCCAAAGAAAAAAAATTCAGTCATTTTTTACAAATGACGGGTAATCGGTGGAAAAATCTATTAAAAATTCGGAAAAACGACTTTTGTGGTTAATCACAGTCAAAGATTCGGTTGCCTCCTTCACTTAGTGCCATAATGCATGGATGACAAGATATTTAGTCAAAATAAACGAAGAATATTGCTTTTTACCACATAATTGACGATCAATTTATAAAACGAACTATAGCCCTGCATGCACGAAAAATGTTTCGTGGCGTTTTTATAAATTGAAAATGCGCTTTCGAATCGGAATAAATCTAGAAAGTAGCATATTAAAAATAAGGGTTTGACATACAAATCTATATAGCGCGACAAATTACTCTCTCCTTGTTCATACACTGCCCTTTAGTTCAATACAATTCAGATAGGTAGATAGATAGGTAATAAAAATTTATACTTGAAAGCTGCGATTGTTATGTATCGTCTGCTTATGGGAACTGACCCTTATTAATATTTTACACGTATTAGCTTGTAAATAGTGTAAACACTAATCTACTTTTTTCGAGCGCTAAAACATTACATTTCTGGAGTATTCTAATTATCATCATTTCTCATATTGCTGTATAAAATGGGTAGAGTGGTAAAACGAAAAAACGATTTATTTTACAAAATTACATCCCTTGCTTTTAATTTAAAACAGTAATTCGGATGATATTCAGTAATATGTTTGAATCTACCTATAATGCGCTGTTGACTAAATTGTTCAGAAAATTTGGCATCAATATTAATACGGGGTTTAAATTAAAAGCTTAAATGTTGCTTTGTTGCAAACCAGTTTGCTCGGTGTTTCATTTCGAATAATCGTTAGGACTTTACATAATAATTAACAGAGCGCAACTAACATTTCAGGAATTTGCATAATTAATTTCATTGCCACAAAGATCGTTTTATTAGGGGTATAAAGAGATATAGGTACTATCATAAAACGTCACTGAGTTTATTAACACCAAATTAGCATATTAGAAATTTCATTTAAAGGAATACTGCTTTTCCGTTAAATTAATAGTTTTGCAAAACACAAAGCGCCTGTTTCAGTTTCTATGCAAGTTTTCGTTAGGCACCTTCTTGAAAATCTAACGATCATAAGAAATTGTGGAAAACGTGGGTTGAACTTTGGCAAAATAGAGAGATTCAACAAGATACAGACTTTGTACATTTGATTGATAATGAAGTTTCTTTTTTTCCGGCCATCAAAACTGCGCTGAATATTTTTTTGGCATTACCTCCAACTACTGCAACAATAGAAAGGTCATTTAGTACGCTAAAGCGGGTAAAATCGTGGCTTAGATCAAGCATGTCAGGGGATAGATTGTCAGGTTTATGCATGCTTAGTGTACATAAGGACATGGTAGGTAGGGAGAAACAAGCATTTATAAATGAAGTCCTAAATAGATTTGGTCAAGACCGAAGAAGATTAATATTTTTATTTAAAAATGGTGATGATTAATAAAACGCGAGAACAGTCCTATTCAGCAGTGCCAGTTATAATAGTTTGTTGTACCCTTCTTAGTTCTTAGTCATGTTTGTTTGTGCAACAAATATTGAAGACACTATTTAAAGTGCCGGTCGGATATTTATTTACTATTAATTAATATCTGTGGTTTGTGGCCATTTGATTGACAATGTGGCTTTTCTGTTTCCGTTAAATATGGTTGTGTCGTGTCTGTATTTTACATTTTCTTACGGGCGGCTTATTACGTGTATTGAATAAGTCCATTCAATTTTCAATTAGTGTGCGTTAATGTAAAATACAATCTTTTCTATTTGCTACCCTGTGCATCATCAAGCCAAAAGAATTGATAGCCTGCTGCACCAGCAATTTACCAGATTGGTAAGTAACTTTACACTTTATGAAAATTCGATTAATTACAGAATACTGCATTTATTAAGAAACTATCAATCCTACGTTTTTCTTTCAATTTCAAATACTATAGCCGAAATCTCGAAAGAACGCATTCGCGTCATAGGTTTCTGAATTAAACACCGACATACTTTTAATGTATATCGCTTTTAAATTCAGTAACCTATGGCGTGAATGCATTGTTTCGTGATTTCAACTATAATATTAAAAAACGCTGCATTATCGATGGTCCTAACTGCTTTTGAGCTACTCTAAGGAAATAAGATTGTATGCCTTACATTACTTTCCAATACGTCCGGTAACGGGGTTGCATTAACAGTGTTCATCCTTTGTGTAACATAACTAATATTTTTGAAAGTAGTCTTGACCCCCTCTACAAATTATTCTGTGGGCGGCCTTGGTGGTAGAAAATTTAATTTTAAAACAAATACTCCGCCAGTTTACAAAAATATTGGAGAATTTATTGATCTTTGTGGTTTAGTCTCATACAATAATATAGCCAATAACTCAATGAAAACATTAGATTTAGTGTTGTCAACTATGACTGTCAATGTAGTTTTATCAGATGAAAGTCCTATCCTATCTGATCCGTACCATCCTCCATTACTTATTAAATTAAACATAAATAAATATATACATTCAACGTGCAATTCTATCAGCCAATTTAATTTTAATTTTAAGAAATCTGATTTTGTTGTAATGTACAGTTTATTAATCAATACAGATTTTGCTTTTCTTAATAATTTCACCGATGTAAATAAAGCAGTTGATGCTTTTATAATACTATTTATGCTGTGTTCCGCGTAACACTAGATTCCATCATCACTATCCAGTATGGTTTACTCGGAATATAATTAAAGATATTGAACTCGAAAACTTTCACCATAAATATAAACATTCATCCGCTTACTATAATAAAGAGTTTCGGCAATTAAGACAAAAATAAAAAGTTACAGCAGTGGCCTACCAAAAATACATCAGTCAAGTAGAGCAGGGAGTTGTGTCAGATCCTATGTCTTTCTGGACATACGTGTCCAATAAGAAAAAACAATAACGAAGCTCAAAGTTTTATATATGAAAACAAAAACCTTGAAAATTTAGGTGCAATCGTGAATGGTTTTTTAAATATTTTTCCACTGTATATTCTGAAAAATCAAGTTACAAAGTAAAGTACGAGCCGGAATTAAACAGTCGTATTTCAGATACTTTTAATTTAAGATTAATAACCGAAGACGACGTAAAAATTGTCATAAAAAGATTGAAAGCCAAGAGGTCAGCAGGACCAGACGGGATTCCAGCTTACATATTTAAAGGCTGTATGGAAATATTCATGCAACCTCTTACTATTTTATTTAATCTGTCACTAAAACAGGTATATTTCCCACTAAGTGGAAATTGGCAAAGTGACTTATACATAAATCGGGTACAGTAAATAATATTCTTAATTACAGGCCAATTTCAATTCTTTCCACGCCAGCAAAAATTTTCGAACATATACTGTACATAAAGATTTTCTATCATGTGTCGTCTGTATTAAACACTAGTCAACATGGCTTTATCCCCAAACGATCAATTCAAACTAATTTAACCGTTTTTGTAGATTAGGTGAGCGAGGTACTAGACAACGGGGACAAGTGGACGTTATCTATACTGACTTTACGAAAGCCTTTGACAAAGTTTGTCATGATGTCTTGCTCGACAAGTTAGCATCGATTGGGTTTTGAGACTATGATACAATTTTTAGGTCATGAAAGAAAGACAGGCATATGTTTGCTATAGAAAACAATATCCAAACAGTTTGATGTGACATCTGGAGTACCGCAGGGGAGTAACTTAGGGCCATTAATGTTTTTGATATTCATCAATGATCTCCACTTGCATTAAATAATTGCAGATATTTACTGTATGCAGATGATCTAAAACTATTTAAGGAAGTGATAGATATGAATAGCTGTAAAACTATGCAGGCTGAACTAAACAAAGTCCAAAAATGGTGTGAAAGAAACAAGTTACAATTAAATGTTACAAAATGTTTTAAAATGAGTTATTCCCTTAAAACAAACAAAAGTAACTATAATTATACATTGCTAAATAGTACATTAACTGAAGTGAATAACATAAAAGATCTAGGAGTTATATTTAGTAGCAATTTACATTTTGCCGGCCACATCGAAACAGTTTGCTCATCTGCATACACTGGGATTTATCATCCGTAACACACGGCAATTTCAGAATACAAAAGTATTAAAGTGTTGTTTGATACCTTAGTCAGATCAAAACTTGAGTTTGCAATCACTGTCTGAGATCCAGGGACTCTTATTTCGTACATGTACTTTAAAAAATATAAAACATTCATCGGTTTAAATCCATATGCTTCTGCAAGGTCAATGCTAAATGTTACTAAGTTGGAACAGCGAAGGATCGTGATAAAACTCACGTTTTTGTATATAATAATTAACAACCTCATTGACTGCTCCGTTATTTTGAGTAAGATTTATCCTTTCATTCTGGTAGACTAAAAAATTTATTTCATATTCCACAGTATCACACAGAGCTTAAGAAAAATTCTCTTATCATAAAAATGTTATCTTTATACAATAATTTACAACAAAGCTCAAATATACCTTTATTTGAAAAATCATTGCGAAATTTCAAGAAAATGATGTATGAAGTTATCAATTAATTTAAAAGTACTTGCGTAATACAGACACACACACACACACACACACACATACACACACACACACACACACACAATTTGTATATATAAGTAGTTTCAGTTTTTATTATTCACAAGGTGCATTTTTGTAAATCCAATTATTTATTATTATTATTTATGTCATGTTTATTTATAAAATATTCATTACAATTAAGTATAAGTTCATTACATGGAAGGATTATATAAAAATGAATAAACCTTAATAATTATAATTAGCTTAGTGGAAATATGTAACTAGGCGTACGCCTGTATATTTCTAATAAATAAATAAATAAAACATTTATCTAAAACTAAAGAAAATTCCACCAAACTGTAGACCAAACGAACTCACAATAAACAACCATAATATATACCGGACTTTTAGAAAAACTTATGGTCCAACCCAACACAACGAAACAAGCACCCACAATGGATCCAAACAGAAACAAACAAATAAACACAATACAAGAAATGCAAGAAATAATTATTACACACGAAGTAATTAGTCAAACCATTAACAAATCACACAACTGGAGAGTACCTGGCAACGACAAAATAGCCAACTTCTAGAAGAAAAAATTCACTTCAGCACACAAACACCTAACAAAATTATTTAACAAATATGCCACATAACCACTCACAACACACATTAACAGAATGAATAACATATCTCAAACCAAAAGATGAGAAAGTCGCAGTAAACCCACAAAATATTGCCCAATAGCATGCTTCCCAACAATATACAAAAAAAACTAGCATCCATAATAACACAAAAGCTAGTCGCATATGCAGCACAAAACAATATAATACACGAAGCCAAGCAGGATGCAATAAAGAAGCAGGAGGATGTAGAGTGCAATTGATAATAGCCATAGAACTAACACAGCAAGATAGAATTGAAAAAAGCGCTTTACACTATGGATACATAGACTACCAAAAGACATATGACGACATACCACACTCATGGTTTATACACATACTACAAATATACAAAGCAAACACAACACTAATAAAATTCGTAGATACAATAATGAAAAACTGGAACACAACACCAATCATAGAAACAAACACAGGTAACGTAAAAACGAAACTAATAGAGATCAGAAGAGGCGTGTACAACGGGGCTCCCTAAGTGCTTTCTGCTACTGTTTAGCACTAAACCCAATATTCAGTGCACTAAACAACACAAAATCCAGATACAGCATCACAGGTATACATTCATACAAAATAACTCGCCTTCTATATATGATCGACCGCAAACGAACATCATTAACAAATTCACAACTCAATCAAATCTAAGAAAAACGGTATAGTAAAAAGGTAAACTAACAAAACAAGAAAACTACACCTTAGACAACAACTACGATCAAATATTAGTCATGGATACTACAGCCAACCAAAACTAGGAATATGACACTCTCAAATGAATGAAAAATTGAAACAGAAATGCAAACAAAGACTTACTAAAATACTTAAAACAGAACTCACAGCAGGAACAAAACATTAATAAAGAAACACGTATGTAGTACCCATACTAACCTACTCGTTCAGCATAACAAGATGAAGCAATACGATCTAGAAGCACTCAACATGCTCACACAATCACAATGTTATAAAGATTCGTGCTCAATATATAAGATGGAGGAAGAGAATTCATCGATATAAGAAATGTATACATCAAACAAATAGATAATCTAAGAAACTACTTTATAAAAAAATCAAAAACAAGTAGCATGTACAAAGCGATCATACACGCAAACGCATCAGTCATACGACAACAGATTAACAACAGTACTTTTTACTCCATAGGAGAAATCATAACAACACACACAAAACAACAAAACTGGAGGAAAAAGCACTACACGGAAAACATTCAAATTACCATACACAGTCACATATCAACCAAGCAGCATTAAACGCATGGGTGAAAGAAACAGCATATTTAGTAAAACAGAAAGATTCATGATAACGATACAACTTCAAATAATCATCACACATTATCGCAGTAAACATATCATCAAAGACCCCAACACAACAGACAAATGTAGATAATGCACATAAAAAATAGAAACAATGAAACACATCGCACATGTAGTTATACTAGCAAAAACAGAATACATCAAACGACATGACAAAGCCGCGAAAACAATTAACCAAGAACTAACCATGTAACACAAACTCATAAAAGAATATCCATAAATATACAAATACATACCGCAAAACATACTTGAAAACACAGAACACAAGCTATACTAGAACAAAAGCATAATAATCTACAAAACAACACCGCACAACCAACCAGACAATACGCTCAACCAAAACAAAAGAAAATTACACAACTAATAGAAATATCTATCCCAAATACACCCAATACACAGAAAAAGGCAGGAGAAAAAATAGAAAAATACATACAACTAGCTGAAGTAGTCAAAGGCATGTGGCACCAAAACAAAGTAGAAATAATACCGATGATATTATTAACTACAAGAGTAATACCACATAACCTACACCAATATATTCAATCACATTCACACATTTACAAAAATGAGTCATACTCGACACATGTGCAATCAGCAGAGAATTTCGAAATGCATAATATAGCTTATAGATAAAGAGAAAGCACGCTTAACAACAGTCCACGTGCTTATTTACTAAAAAAGATAAAACTATCTGAGAAGAAGAAACAACAACAACAATAATAATAATAATAAAAAAGTCGCATAGTCCTCCAATAATAACACGAACAGATACCTCCTGTTTTAAATTCATTTTCATACTTGAACACTCGTATAAAGAAATATCAGAACTGAATTTATTGGCTAACCGAAATACTAAATCAATATATATTATAACAATATAACAGCTAGTTATCTACATTATATAAAAAAGTCAATTTTGTAAATATTGTCATGTCCGACAATTTTGACAATTACATTCAAATGTCATTTGAAGATGAATTAGAACACAAAAGTCAAGATAGTAATACTTATAAATATCCCAAGGATAATAGGCTAGCTAATTTAATACAAAAGACAAATCGGATAGTATCCAAAAGAGACAATTTAGAGGTAGGTACAAGTGCACAAAATTGCAATAAGGTTTTAGAAAAAGTAATTTTACACCATAAAGTTTCTATCTGCTCGCAAAAGGATATTCAACCAGTTGCTGCTAATAGAGCGACACATGCACAATTTAAACATTAGTACGCAACAATCTAAAATTCAAGATCAAACTTTTAGAGAATCAATAAACTCGCCAACAGCAAAACTAAATGGCTCGCGGTCTTTTACTAAAAAAATAACTGCTCTTAAAGTTAAGCAAAAAAGTATAAGATGGTCAAAAGAATTAAACAGTGATATAATTAAAACTTTCTATCACGTTAATAAATCCGAGGATATTTCGCTACCAGGTTGGAAAAAAAATATTTACACGGAATTTTGTCGGCTTCATTCAGAATTAAACTTAAATAAACAGAACGTTGTAGAAAGAAAGAATATTATCCTAAAGAAAGGCTATTTAACACCAACAGTAATCTCATGTATACATCAAGAAGTTGGAAATATTCTTTCTTTCAACCAAATTTATAAAGAAGTCGAAATTGTTCCACCAAGTTTAGAGCATACTTAACACAAACAAACCGATACAACTTTAATAACCAACCTTCAAGAAAAATTTAATCAAAATCTAGAAGTATATGAAAACATCAATTTATTTGGAAGACCACGTATCCCACAATTAATTTTCAAATCTCTGACTCCAAAAATTATTAGCGATGTAAATTTACTATACAGGAAAAATTAAAAGACGAAATTGCTATGTTATTGATCTCTACAGTGATACATGCAAATGCAATAACGGTCCTAGAAATAAACAAACAAAATTTGTCAGAAAAAAGTAAAAATGTTTCTTACAGAAAACCACCAAAACAAGATCCCGACTTAATAAGTCAATATTTGCAAGGAATCGATACAGTTAAAGTAATTAAAAAAATGTTGTACATTATTAAGACAACAATATGTAACACGAACTTGCAAGAGGTTAAGGATTTCTGCTACCTAGGAAGCCAATTAACGTAGGTTGGGAAAAGCACAAAAGATATAAAACATGGATTAGCACAAGGTCGTGCTACATTTAACAAGAAAAAGCAACTACTGTGTTCAAAGACAACAAACATAGAAACAAGGAAAAGATTGCTTAAAATATATGTGTGGAGCACAGCAGTGTACGACTGTGAAGCCTGGACAGTAGGAAAAGCGGACAACAAAAAGGTAGAAGCCTTTGAAATGTGGTGCTACAAACGAATGATGAAGATATCATGGACAGATAAAGTAAAAATGGTAGAGGAAGAAAGAAATATTTGCAAAACTGTAAAAAATAGGAGAGATAAGATGATCGGCCACATACTACGGCATGAGGGAGTAGTGCGGAATATATTACAAGCAAAGAAAGGAAAAAAGAGAAGTAGAGGTAGACCTAGGTTAGACTACTGCACACAGATAGTGAAGGATGTAGGGTATAGGAATTTCAGGGAAATGTGTAGGCTAGCTCAGAATAGAAATCATTGAAGGTTCGCATGTAACCAGTACCAGTCCCAAGATGGATAAATGAATGACGAAAAAAGTAACTGTACTTAAACATGATGATTATTATAAGCAACTACCAGTATTGGTTGTGCAATATTCTTGAATAATGTTAATTGTGTAAAAGGATTTACTAAAAACTATTAATTCGGCAAATGTCTAAGTGTTAGGGGATCTTGGCAGCACAGGCTGCTTAACCCCCTTCACTAAATCTCGGTAAAATAGGGCATAAAATTAGAAAACAATAGAAGGGGAACCGAGCTGTATACAGGCTGTGTGATAATTTCAGGGAACTGTGTAGGCTAGCTCAGAATATAAATAAGTACAGGTACGTGTCCAACCAGTTTTCACACGGAGAACCTAATGACGAAAAAATAAGCGCAGATAAATCTGATGATTATTATAAACAACTACAGGTGTTGGTTGTGAAATATCTGCAACTAATGTTGACTGTGCCAAAAGATATATTGGAAAAAAATATTAAATCGGTAAATGTTTAAGTGCTGGGGGAACTTGGCAGCCACAGGCTGCTTACTCCCCTCCTCAACCTTACATTTGATTTTCCAATGCTCCATTTGAAGGTACTACAATGGCCAGAAAGCGAGCTTTTTTTATATGAAAAATTTTGAATTTTGCCGAACCCTTTCTGTTCCAAGCAAGGTAGAGATCTTTAACGTGCATGACAACACTCACACACGAGGCCTCCATTTTACCTCCCACCCGAACGAGGGTGTATTTTTGTGAAAAATGCTCGTCTAATATTTTTCGAGCGGACCGTGTCGGGATTTAAACCCGGGACCTTGGGCATAGTAGTCACACATATACCAACTACGCCACGGAGCCGCCTTCCCAGCCTCAACCACTGAATGTCTGAGAAATTGGGTATATAATTTTAAAACAATAGAAAAAGACCGAACTGCATCTAACAAGAAGGAACAACGTATATGGTGAATCACAACAAACATAGAAACAAGAAGAAAATTGTTAAAAGCATACGCGTGGAGCAGAGCACAGTATGCCTATGAAATACGGGCAGTCGGAAAAGCGTCAGAAAAACGGCAGCAGCTTTTTGGAATGCTGTGCTTCAGATGTATGAGGATGATTGCATGGACAGACATGGTTATAGAAATAGTAGGGGAACAAGGATGTCTGTGGAAAAAAATAGGAGAGAGAGAGAATGGCAGAATACGTTCTAAGGCATTTTTGAGGAATAGTATGTGATATATTACAAGCAGAGATAGGAAAAAGAGGTAGATGTAGTGCTAGATCAGATAGTGATAGATACGGACTGTGTACAATTCAGAGAAATGTGTAGGTTAGTTCAGAATAGGAAGGAATGAAGGTACGCGTCTAACCAGTTCCAGGACTTAAGACCTAATGATGATGATGTTATTAAGACAAATTTTAATTCTCCAAACCTACCGCAGAAAGAAGCTACTAGAATATAAAGGCGAGCTATCTCAGAAATCTAAAGTTAAAGGAAACACACTACTACGCTATAATCAAACCACGAAAAGAAAATTTCAGAATTTCCAATTTATAAATGACCAAAAGAAATTCTATGGAATCTAATGAAAAAGTTGAATCCCACCTAATCATCGATACAAAACAACTTATACGGCATTGTAAAGCGAACTGGAGTGCATCTTCATCAACCGACCTGAATTTACCATGGATAAAAGATTTAAAAAGATAGAAATTTCGAAGAAATGAAAATGACAAAATTTACAGAAGTTCATATAGAAAATACAGTTAGAAAAAAAATTGGAAAACACCAGGACCAAACCAAATTCAAAATTTTTGGTTAAAATATTTCAAATCAACCCACAAAATTCTAGCAGGATCGTTTACCAAAGTAATCGAAACTCAAAATATCCCATAACCGTTAGTTACAGGACACATTTACTTTATTTTTAAAAAAGGTAATCCCACAAGCCCAAATAACTGCAGACCTATCACATGTCTTTCATCATCATCATTTTGTTTTCGACCTTACTTAAGGTCGGTTTGACGCAGCTCTAACTTCTTTTCTATTCTGTGCTAATCTAAAAAGCTCTACATACCCTTCACAACCTAAATTTCTAATAATTTGACTAATATAGTTTGGTCTAGGTCTTCCTATATCCTTCTATCTTTTTCCTATCCAGCTGGCTCTACATAGATATTAGCAACCTGATGGTTGTTAAAGAACTCTAACATGTTTACATGATTACCATTTATAAGGAAATGAAATATAACCTGGTTATCCGCTTCAAAAAGGAAAAGTGTTAAATTATATGTTATGGTAAGACTTAAGCAACGAATCGCTACCAACATGCCAGACCGCTACCTAATTGTGAGTTATGTCATGGTGACGTTTATTAAATTATATGTTATGGTAAGGCTTAAGCAACGAAACGCTACCAACAAGCCAGACCGCTACCTAATTGTGAGTTATGTCATGGTGACGTTTATTAAATTATATGTTATGGTAAGGCTTAAGCAACGAAACGCTACCAACATGCCAGACCGCTACCTAATTGTGGGTTATGTCATGGTGACGTTTGTTAAATTATCTGTTATGGTAAGGCTTAAGCAACGAAACGCTACCAACATGCCAGACCGCTACCTAATTGTGAGTTATGTCATGGTGACGTTTATTAAATTATATGTTATGGTAAGGCTTAAGCAACAAATCGCTACCAACATGTCAGACCGCTACCTAATTGTGAGTTATGTCATGGTGACGTTTATTAAATTATATGGTATGGTAAGGCTTAAGCAACGAAACGCTACCAACATGCCAGACCGCTACCTAATTGTGAGTTATGTCATGATGACGTTTATTAAATTATCTGTTATGGTAAGGCTTAAGCAACGAAACGCTACCAACATGCCAGACCGCTACCTAATTGTGAGTTATGTCATGGTGACGTTTATTAAATTATATGTTATGGTAAGGCTTAAGCAACGAAACGCTACCAACATGCCAGACCGCTACCTAATTGTGAGTTATGTCATGGTGACGTTTATTAAATTATATGTTATGGTAAGACTTAAGCAACGAAACGCTACCAACATGCCAGATCGCTAACTAATTGTGAGTTATGTCCTGGTGACATTTAGTTAACTGATTTTTATTTTTTTTTGTTTTGTTTTCGAACTTACTTAAAGTCGGTTTGACGCAGCTCTAAATTCTTTTCTATTCTGAGCTAGTCTAAAAAGGTCCACATACCCTTCACAACCTAAATCTCTAATAATTTGACTAATATAGCTTTGTCTAGGCCTTCCTACTCCATTTTTATTTGGTAGTCTATAATCTAAGACTTTACTAAATAGTCCATCATGTCTTAACTGGTGCCCTATCATTCTATCTCTCCTGACCTTCAATTGTTTCCAAATACAGGGATCCTCACCTATCCTTCTATAAACTTCCTCGTTTGTTACTCTATCTGTCCAACTAATCTTTAACATTCTCCTATAACACCAAGTTTCAAAAGCTTCTATCTTTTTCTTATCTACTTCTTTAATTGTGCAAGTCTCACTACCGTATAGTAGAACGCTCCATACGTACGACTTTAAGAAACTTTTTCTATTATCTAAACTAATACTATTAGCTATTAGTAAGTTTTTCTTTTTTAAAAACATTTTTCTAGCTTGAGCTATTCTAGCTACTATATCCCTTCTGCTACGTCCATCCTTTGTAATTATACTACCTAAATAGCAAAATTCATCTACCTCCTCTAACCCGGTATTACCTATTTTTAATTTTGGTTTAGAACTAGGCTGTAACTCACTTGTCATTATCTTTGTCTTTACTGAGTTAATTCTCATACTATAGTTACTCCGTAGTATCTCATCTAAAATATTTAAAAACTCTCCTAACTCTTTTCTAGACTCTGCTATAATGGCTATATCATCTGCAAAACGTAACATGTCTATTTTCTGTCCCTGTACACTAATACCTATCTCTTTTCTCTCTCTAGCTAAGTTTAAAACTTCCTCAATATAAACATTAAAAATCAAGAGAGACAGTATACAACCCTGTCTAACACCATTTCTAATCTTAGCTTCCTTTTCTATTTCATCAAATCTAATTACTACGCTTTGGGTTTTATATAGACTGTAAATAATTTTTCTATCCCTATGAGAGATTCCTATTTTTTGCAAAACCCTGAACATAACAATCCAATTAACCCTATCAAATGCTTTTTCTAAATCTACAAACGCGAAATGAGTCTTTTATTTTTTGTAACCTTTTTCGATAATTAGCCTAATCATTAGTATCGGTTCTCTAGTCCTCTGTCTTTACGAAAACCATATTGGTCTTCGCCTAAATAATTCTCAGTCAAAGCTTCTACTCTATTTTTCATTATTATTGTTAGTATTTTGGAAGCATGAGAAGTTAAACTAACCGTTCTAAAATTCTCACACCTATCAGCTCCTGACTTTTTTGGGATTGGGATAATAATATTTTTTTCCGAAATCTATTGGAACCTCACCTGTGTCATATATTACTTTTACTAGTTCATATAATCTATCTAAAGTTTTCTGACTTGCATATTTTATTAATTCAGCGGGAATATCGTCTATCCCTGGCGCTTTATTTAGTTTAAGATCCCTAACAGCTCTATCAAATTCCTCTCTTAATATTGAGAACCCTATTTCTACATCCTCTTCTTGGTCGTTCTCTAACTCATCCATATCGTCTCCCTTATATAAATCTTCTAAATATCTTTTCCATCTATCTGCTACCTCAACTTTATTTATTAGAAGCTCATTATTCTCGTCTCTAATACCATTATATTTTTTCCCATCCTCCCCAAAAAACTTTTTAACTGCCCTGTAAGCCCTGTCTGTCTTACCTACTCTCAAATCGTCTTGTATTCCCTTACAATTCTCCTCCATCCATTTATTTTTAGCTTTTCTACACTCATGTACTATCGTATTTCTAACTGTATTATATTTTTGCTTACTGTCACTATCCACTTCTCTGAAAGGTTTAAGCTTTCTTCTATTCTCTATTAAATCTAATATCTCCTTTGTTACCCACGGTTTTCTCGCTTCTATTTTTTTCTTACCTATAGTCTGTGTTGCTGTATCATGTACAGTCAGTTTTATTTCTTTCCATCTATTTTCTACGTTCCCTCCTACAGCTATCTCTTTGCTCTTATTATCTAATACTTGTTTATATTCCTCTTTTACCCTACTATCATTAAGCTTACCTAGATCCCATCCCTCTCTTTTAACCTTTCTCAATTTTTAGAATTTTAGTTTACACTTCATTTTAACTAAGTTATGATCGCTATCTATGTCAGCCCCTGGATAACAACGACAGTTTTTAACTTGATTTCTAAACGTTTGTTTAACTAAAATATAATCTATTTGGTATCCAGGCCTATCAGCTGGTGCTTTCCTGGTGCATCTTCTTCTAACATGTTGTTCGAATAAGGGTGTTTACAGTTACTAATCTATGTTCCTGGCAAAACTCAACTAATCTTTCTCCTCTATCATTTCGTCTGCCATACTAAAATTTTCCTACCATTTTTCCCTCACTACCTTCTCCCACTGACGCATTAAAATCGCCCATAACTATTAAATTCTCATCACCTTTTACTTTTCTCACTATACTATTTATATCCTCGTATACCTTTTCTACTTCCTCATCCTCGTACTGAGTTGTTGGCATGTAAACCTGTACTAAAACAGTGTCTGTGGGTTTTGTACTCAATCTAACCATAATTATTCTATCACGAAATTGTAAGTACTCTTTAACTTTATGCCCTAATCTTTTACCTAACACTATTCCTACGCGTGCCTGTCCATTAGTTGAAGAAGTTGTAATTATTCTATAATTATCTTTCCAAAAGTCATTCCTATGTGGCCATCTCACTTCACTAATACCTCAAATGTCCAGCTTTTCCTTTCTCATTTCGACTAATAAATTCGTTAACTTATCTACTCTAAGTAATGACCTTACATTCCAAGTCCCTATCACTAAATCAAACTGTTGTTTTATATTCTTACGATGACGAGCCCCAAGTACCCCCTCCCGGAGATCCGAATGAGGGAGTATTTTACCTCCGGACAAGAATTTTACTTGTGAGCTCTCCATCATATGTATTTCGTGTTTTAGGCCACGCACACCTGGGAAAAAATTGTGGTAGGCTCCCATATCTTTCCACAACGCAGTTTTTAAAGATTTTAGCAAAAAGGCGTATCCGTCACGGCCAACCCCCAACAAGCTTGTAAATTATTGAGGATCGCCCGAAACCAACCGACCCTCCTCCAATATTTTTTAGCCAGCAAGGCTGCTGCCCCTTGCTGCGCCTTTTAATCGCCTTTTAAGATAAGCAGGTAGTATTCTTTATCCCCTACTATAGGGACCATGTCTTTCAAATATTTACAAATTATTTACATCATTACTATCAAAAACTATATACGACCATTTTCAATCCAATAACATAATTGCAGAAGAGCAACAATACTGTACCAAACAATCATTGGGATGCAAACAACAACAGATTGTGGGCAGTATAATTATGAAACAAGCAGAAGTTAAAAACAGAAATATTTGTGCTTGTTTCATAGATTATTCTAAAGCATTTGAACAGTTCCACATAATTGGTTAATTCATGTCTTAAAACTATATAAAGTAAAGCAATCAATATTTAACGTACTCCAAAATGTTATGACAAAATGGAACGTATTACTAAAAGTAAAAGGTTCATACACAAATACAATTAATATAAAAAAGGGAATTTTTTAAGGTGATTCTCTTAGCTCACTCTGGTTCTGCCTATCATTAACCATCTCGACCTTACTTAAACAAACAAAGCTTGGTTATAAAATAAACACGAAACACAAAACTATAATAAATCATCTTCTTTTTATAGATGATCTAAAACTATACGCGTCTAATAAATAACAACTGGCATCATTATTTCAAAGAACCAAAATTTTTAGTGATTCGTTTTGGCTGCTGCTGATAAAGAAGAAGAAGCCCAATCATCCACCTTATCTGTACAACGCTACTTAACTACCACAAATAAAACGCAAACATTAAATTTGCGGACGTTAAAAAGTAATGACTCGCAACCAACAAATTTGGATGCTGCTGCTACAGTTACTAAAAAACGTATTAAATGGACAAAAGTATTAAATGCAGATGTAATAATAGTTATTTATTAGGGAAAATGAACTATATTTTAGTTTGAGGTGTGTTTGTCTCCCGACGCGAAGCGTAGGGAGACAAAACCAGAGATGAAATGGGTCATGGGTCAACTGGGTCACTGGGTCCAAGTGGGTCACTTTTTTGTTTGGGTCACTAGGTCAGTGGGTCCCGTGTACTGACCCGGATTGACCCAATGACCCACATTGACCCAGTGACTCACATTGACCTGGTGACCCAAACTGACCCAGTGACCCAAACTGACCCAATTGATTCAGTAACAAATTGAATTATTGAAGTCATAAAAATCTTTTTCCCATACTTTTAGCTCAATTTATTAACTATTTTCACAAATGCATAAGCTTATTGGTGCCGTTAGTTGCTAGCATTCGTTTCATATTTCAAGCAAATGCTAAAATGTTTTGTAATCAATACATCGCTTTTTATATAATATGAAACGCATTTTTACATGTTTTTCAAGAAACGTGCTGTGGCGCTGTGCCGCGAGAATGCAGTGTTATGAACGTATACAATTTTGTATGTTCAAATAATAGTATTCTTTCATATAAGAACTGAAATAATTTGTAGCAAAAATCTTAATACTATATACCCGGTTATTTTCAGTGTCCATTATTTTTGTAATTTGTATATCATTGACTCTGGGTCAATGTGGGTCAATTTGGGCCTCTGGGTCAATGTGGGTCACTGGGTCAATTTGGGTCACTGGATCAATTTGGGTCATGGATCACTGGGTGGTGGGTCACATGCTCATTTGGGTCGTGTTGTTTCTCCTTTGCACATACCCGGGTTAAGAACACCAGCCTGCGGGTGAGGAGAATATCCTCGATAGTGTTTAAGCAACAATATAGTAAATTGTATGTTGGGAAGGTTCACTTCAGCCTAAGTGGTGAGGAGAATATCCTCTGAAGTGTTCCAGAACAACAGCTAATTATTATTTAATTACAGATTTCCTACTGATGATGACCACATAGTGGTCGAAATACGTATCTGGTATTTTAAATATTTTTTGTGGTAAGGGTTTTTTCATTTAATTCAAATTGTGCCACAGTGTTCCTATAGATTATTAATAGAAACTTATGTTGCGTTTGTATTTATTATACGAAAGTATTCGAGACTGTTCCTGACAGTTGGTTGATATTTTTTCTATATTATTAGAAAATACATCCGGTATTAGTAAATTTTCTTTCATGAAGCATGCAAAAATGGAATATAATCCTTAAAATGTCAAATTTAATTTCAAACAAATTTTTTTTAGAAATGGCATATTTCAAGGAGATTCACTAAGCCCTTATGGTTGTGTTTAGCACTCAACACCTTAGTAGAACTTAAATCAAACAAATTTTGGATATGAAACAAACATCAAAGAAAAACTTCCTATAAATCATCTGCTTTATATTGACGATTTAAAATTATACGACGAAAATAATAAACATTTACAATCTCTCATAGCTACAATCGAAATTTTCAGTGTCGACATAAAAATGAATTTTTCTTTGAAAAATACGCATTAGTAACAATAAAAAAAGGCAAAATACTCACTACAGATCAAAACATATTAGGAATAAACGAATTAAAAGACAATGAATCATATAAATATTTAGAGTTTCAACAACATAGGGGATATAATCATACCAAAATAATTAATTTTAAATATTAGATTAACTAAAATATTAAATACGAAATTAAACTCAAAACCTATTTACCGCAATAAATTCTTGAGCATTATCGCCATTAATTTATTCATTTGGCAAAATTAAAAGCAGCCCTACTGATCTTGAAGAGTTAGATAGACTAACAAGACACTTGCTAACCAAATTACGTATTCTTTATCCAAATTCTTGTATACAACGACTTTATATATCCCGCAATAAAGAAAGTAGAGGTTTATTAAATCTAACATAATCTAACATAATAAACACATTTTAAACAAATGCGAATATTCTGTTAATTAAAACAGCAAATTTTCTAAAATTTTAGTAGAATCAAATTTAAATTATACACCATTTCAAAAACATAAAATATTAATACAATATCTAAAGAAGAAAGAATTAATAATTGGAATTAAAAGCTTTACATGGAAGATATGCGGTACAACTTTACTCTAATAACACAGATCATCTCAACGTCCTTTTTACAAAAGGATATTTTCATGCTGAAGCTGTGGGGTTCTTGTCAGCAATACAAGATAATGTTATAAGGACAGGAAATTATGAAAAATCCACTTTAAAAACCAAAGTCATTGACAAATGCCGAAAATGCATCAATAACGGTGAAGCAATAGAACACAACACATCAGGCTGTTCAGAATTAGCCAATGATGCATATTTAGGGCGACATAACAAAATGGCAGCTGTAATTTACCAATATCTGGCTCTAAAATACAAACTCACACAACTTGTTCCTTACTACACATACAAACCTGAAACAATACTAGAAAACGATGAATTAATTTTATACTGAGATAAAACAATAATAACTGTGTAACATGTCAATTCGCCTTTGCCTTGCCATGTTACATTGTGTTCCAACTTCCTTGCATATAAATGTATTCTTGACATTAATTTTATATTAATATCGTTTACAATCACAAGTTAGTTTTGATTTAGGTAACATTTCCCTTTAGTATTATAAAATAATACACTAATTACGTTGATCTTTAGCTTTAATTTAATATTCCTGTTTTTGTATAAATAATATAAATAATTATGATCAGATATAATTTTCTAATTGGTAAACGTCTGAATTATGTCCATAAATACACAACTGGTGTATACATGAACCTGTCATTTATGATGGTTTTCTTGTTTGTCGCTCTGTCAAAATGTGTGGTTATCTTCGAATCAGAATAAACTTTCGTTCTCTTGATACCCGACTGCCTTCTCGTACACATGCCTTTTCCCGATAAAGAAGTTCCTACTAAGGCCAAGATGTCGTACCTGGTCTGTAGAAGATGTCTTTTGTTTTATTCTAGTTGAAATACAAAAAATATCATTTTAGAATATTAGTATAATGTATACGAAGAACGCTGACCTGAATAACCCATTGAAAATGTTTAAGAATGGTAAGTTGATTACAGATAAATTTTCCGAGTGTTCTCCGTTAACAATACATATAGTTGTGGAACAAAAGGATTAGCTCTTACAAATTTTAAGTTTGAGGTTAACAACCCAACTAAATGTGGATGGTGTTCATTTTATTAAAACCGCAAGAAGAAACTGAAAACTTCTATATTTCTGAACAAGCCGGAGCTCAATAGTTAAGTATACGTTTGTTACGCTCCCTTCCTGTCAGCGTACTTAAATTGCATCGTTCTTTGGATCGCCGTTTGTATAAATTGACTACTTCAGAATAGTTTCAGATTTGTATGCAATTTAACTCGTGTGTATTAATTTAAAGGTAGATTAATTGAAGACTGATTTTCATTAATAAATTCCGTTACTATTCTTAAATCCTTCATCAACATACTATCTATTTTACCTGATCATCATAAGCCGCTTTACCATAATTTTTAACTCAAATCTAGTTGCTTGCAACGTAAAGTTTATGTTATAATTATAGTCAGTACCTTGTTTTAGGCATCTGTTATCTGGTTATACAGTACGACCGCGTATAATTGATTCTAGATTACTTCCATCTAAAGACTCGCTGAAATAATGAATCCTACTTCACCGATAAAGCTTGTTTCGAAGTGCTTATCACCTTCGTATGTTTGATAACACCGGAAGGAATGTAAATTGGTGCTATTAAACAAGTTAATTTTATTCTTTTCTGCATACGGCAAGAGCAATTGTCGATTTCGCTCTGTGAAAAATTTTCGAGTACACGCTGTGTGGTGAGTATTTTGTTGAAAAAAAAAGTACTTTTCGGCGTCAATAAATTAATTCGTACCTGTACTTATTATAGCTCCTTCCGGGGGATAGAACCGCCTGTTGCTCGGCCTTGGTTGATGAGGCGTTTGCCCGTTTCTTTTGTGGAGGGAATACACGGTTTGCGGAATCCCCAGTCCATCTGCTCCGCCCTGCCTTAGAGAGGGTGCAATCGAACACCTACACCGTGGACTCACGTGGTGAGTGTTTATTCACTATTTTGTATAGGACAGCTGTAGAATTATTCAAACCGTATATTTACCAGTTTTTATTAGATGACTAAACTTGGTAGTTTTGGAATGCTTGTCGTTGTGCGAGCGGATACTTACTGATTATTAATATTGTAATCTGTGACGACTTCTTTATGGGGGGACAACTTGATGTAGTTAAGTTTATACTTACGACAATTTTGAGTATTAATATTGTATTTACTGTGGCCAATTTGTCTATTTAATTGTATATTTAAGTGTAGATTTATCATGATTCTTTAGAGCTGTTGGTTTTAGTGTGGTAATGTTGCATTTTTTGTTTTGGTTGATCATTAATATTGAGGGAGTAACCTAAAACTGCAGCTCGCCATTTAAAAAAAAAGAAGATTTCTCTTGGGTTTTTTGGCTGATATATGTATTTACTTTTGATTTTATTTTTTTTGTTTGTGTCTGTGGTCATACTGCACTGGTACGTCTATCCAAAATGTCAATTAGGATAATTATACTTATTAATAAGCACTGTTACTTGCTTATTTTTATTTCAGGTTTGCCTGACTATTTTCATTGCAGGTATGGTCCCTAACTCACTACAGCCGCGTACATTATAGGTGAGGCTGCTTTCTACAACCCCCCCCCTAATCTCCGATTGAGTCCGGTCATTCCGTGGATTTTCTTGTGTTATGCACGGCCTCGATTAACGTAACATAAATTTGACGCCCAACGTGGGGCCCGATTTTTTTTGGTTTGCTCTTGATTTTCTTTTTAATTTTTTTTATGACCTTGATTTTTTTTCTTGGTATTGACTTTTTTTTTTGGTGTATCGGCTCGATTTTCTTTTTTTCCTATATTGGCTGGCTCTAATTTTTTGGGTGTAGTCTGGAATTTTTTTTTTTCTCGCTATATAGAAATTCCTTGATTTGAATTGTTTTTTGTGAATTATCAGAGTTGTGTTTTCGCTGGTAATTTGGTTCTGGAAAACACTGGCGCCCAAGTTTTCTTTACACCACTTTTTTTCTTTCTCTACGTCACTTTCGCTACCTCACTTAAATATAATCCGGTAGTTGTTGCTGATTTTTCTGTCTGTTTATTTTGACACTGCTGCACAGTTTGGCCTTGGATATACTAATAAGTTGTAAATGGTTTTGTGCTGAAGGCTTGGTGTATTGTTTATTTACTTTCCTGAACCTATTAAACTTTGGTTTCGGTTGTTTTTTTATTAATTTTAAGTATTGCTGTTACTTGAAATTCTCAAATACCTAAAAATCTCATTTCATAATGGCTTATTGGCGTATGACGGTCAACCGGCTACGGAAGACTGAGCTTCAGTACGAATTATCTTCTCGGGGTTACACTCCTGAAGACAATGTGAACGAATTACGTAGATCCGTTCGAAGTGCTCTTAGCATCGAAAGAGAGAAAAGGCTTCCCTCCATCCCTGTAAAAGCAGATTTTTATTCTGAATGTAGGGCCATCGAAGCCACTATTCAAGAGTTAGAAACCTCACTTCCCCCCTTTGATGGTGATAAGTCCTCAGATACGTTTCGACGTATTAGTGCCTTGTGGATACATCTCGAGCGTCGTTGCGCAAATTTGTCCCCAAAAGACGATGAGCAGAAAATACAACGTCAATTACTTCTTACGGTAAATAATCTCCGCCGCGACTATGATAAAAAGATTAAAAAGTTTCGACACCCTACTGCCACATCCGGTATCCCATTAGCTACCTCTAGTATTTTTCTTTCTCCTACTCCTCATGTAGACCCGGATGGACCCCCTATATTTACATCCGATTCCGAAGAGGAAGAGGAATCCGAATCCGTCCTTTCTAAGTCGTGTGGTGTTTCCTCCAAACGTAACAGAGTCTCAAAACTTGATCTAAAATTCTCAGGTGATTCTCAAACCCTAACGGTACATAGTTTCCTTGAAAGAGTGGAAGAGCTCCGAAAAGCCCGAAATATCCCGGAGAGTGAATTATTTGACTCCGCGGTTGAGTTGTTCGAATCCAAAGCGCTCTGTTGGTTCCGGGGTAATTGTCACCGTTGTTCCAATTGGACATCACTATCTAGGCTGCTGATACGTCATTTTGCACCCCCAGATTACTATCATCTGTTATTTGACGACATCCGAGCAAGGACACAGGACCCGTCGGAAGGTATCGTTGAATATTTGTCGTGCATGAGCGCATTGTTCCGGCGCCATGGGAGTGTACCGGCCAATGTACAACTCGATATAGTTTCTCGTAACCTGTCCCCTTTCTATTTAGCCCGGCTGCCTACCGTACATTCTTGGGAAGAGTTGGAAAATGAGTGTCTAAAATTAGAATTAACAAAATTTAGGGTCGACAATTACGTACCCCTTAATAGAAATACCCACTCGTATGTAGAACCTGATCTGGCCTATAAACCAAACCCTTCGTTACCCTCTTTGGTCCAACCTCGTGGGTATAACTTTTCTAAACCACACCCAACCCCCGCGAATAGAAATAATCTTTCTTCTATTACTACTCCAGCTACCCCTACTACAAGTAAACAGGTCGTCTGTTGGAACTGTGATAAAACTGGACATGTTTCACCCCAGTGCTCTCACCCACAGATCCTACACTGTTACGGATGCGGTTATAAAGGCGTGACCAGACGCGATTGTCCGCGTCAATGTAGCCATTCTTTAAATCGTCGATAGGGTCCTTAAGCCGAGGCGACGACCCTATTCTATCTCTGTAATCGGATCTTCCCTTTCCTGGTCTGGTGGGCCAACCCCGTTCTATGTTAGATTCTATATGTACTGCCGTCCGTGACGACGAACGTCCCTATCTTACTGTTTATATCTTTGGTATTTCCTTTATCGGTTTGTTAGATTCTGGAGCCACCCGTACAATCCTTGGTGGTCCTGGTTGGCGCCGCTTAAGTTCCTTAAACCTCTCCCTTCGTAATTATACTTCGTCCTTCTGTAGCCTAGCAGACAATTCAAAATGCGCCATATTAGGTTTCATTTCCCTCCCCATAGCTCTTCCAGACTCCGTTACTACCCTCGACATCCTTGTGATCCCCGACGTCTCTCACTAGCTTATTCTCGGCATTGATTTCTGGAAATCGGTGCAGTGTGTCCCCAGCTTTCGTGGTAACCTTTGCTATTTTGCTCCTCCTTCTTCCTTGACCATCACTACTCCCGCTCCGATCCATATTATTTCTGAACATTCTTCCGACCAACAACTACTTTTAGATTCTTTAATTTCCTCCTCTTTCTCCAGACAACCTTCCGGTCTCGGTTGTACTTCCTTGGTACAACACCATATCCGAACGTCCGCCGAGCCCATCAAACAACGATATTATCCCCTTTCCCCTCCTCTCCTCAAGGTTGCCCATTCAGAACTCGATGAGATGCTCCGCTTAGGCGTCGTCGAACCTTCTACTAGTCCATGGTCCAGCCCCATTGTCCTAGTTAAGAAGAAAGACGATAATTCTCCTGCCACCTTTCAACGCCTTATCGATCAGGTCATCGGTTCTGACCTAAAACAGTTCTGTTTTGCATATCTCGATGAAATTATTATAGCTACCTCTTCCTTCGATGAACACATCCGAGTCCTTGACTTAGTTCTTTCACGTATTTTTACTGCTGGTCTTACCCTCCGTCAGGATAAGTGTCATTTCTGTCTTTCCGAACTCCGCTATCTCGGTTTCGTCGTTAACCGCGATGGTCTCCTTGTCGATCCCGACAAAGTTTCTGCTATCCTAAACATCCCTCCTCCTACCTCCGTTTCTGAGGTCCGTCGCCTAATTGGCATGGCCAGTTGGTACCGACGTTTCATTCCCAATTTTGCTACCCTTACTTCTCCCCTTTCTAATATTACTCGTAAGAATGTTCCCTTTTCTTGGACTCCTGACTGTCAATCTGCCTTCCTATCCCTTAAACAACATTTAGTTTCCGCTCCTATACTTTTCTGCTCTAACTTTTCCTTACCCATCACCATTTAAACAGATGCCTCCCACTTTGGTTTGGGTGCGATCCTTAGTCAAACCTCCCCCGAAGGCGAGAAGGTCGTCAGCTATATCAGCCGTTCACTGTCCAAGCCTGAGCGCAACTTTTCAGTTACTGAAAAGGAGTGCCTGGCAGTCCTGTGGGCAATTGAGAAGTACCGCCCTTACGTCGAAGGCTCCCATTTCACTTGCATCACTGATCACCATTCCCTCCTCTGTCTCAATAAACTTCAAAGTCCTTCTGGTCGCTTAGCCCGTTGGTCTCTCCGCCTCCAACAATATGATTTTACTATTCTCCACCGCAAAGGTCAAGATCATGTTGTTCCTGATACCCTTTCCCGTTCTGTCCCGGTCCTCGAACCTATTTCTATTACGGCCATTTACTCTCTTGAAGTAACTCTACCTACTCCTGATCCCTGGTATAACTCCATGATTCAAAAAGTCTCTGAACATCCTAGCCGTTATCCTTCTTGGTCCGTTGTCAACAACATCCTTTTCCGTAAACAAAAGACTTCTATCGCTGCCGATTCTCAGGGCGATTGGAAAATCGTCGTTCCTACAGAGCAGCGTAAACATCTAATTGTCTTTCACCACGATCCTCCTACTTCCGGTCACTGTGGTGTTACCAAAACCTCTGCCCGTATCCTACAAACCTACTTCTGGCCCAGTCTCCGAGCTGACGTCGCTCGCTATATCCAACGTTGTCCGGTTTGTGCTGCTCACAAAGTTGAGCAGTTGCCTCCTACTGGTCTCTTTGCTCCTCGAGCAAAACCCTCCTAACCCTGGCAGATTATCTCCTGCGACATTGTCGGTCTCCTTCCTCGTTCCACCAAAGGTTACTCTTATGTTTGTGTAGTGGCTGACTACTTTACTAAATTTCCTCTTTTCTTTCCTTTACGCAAAGCCACTGCACAGTCCATCACCAAAATTCTAGAAGACCAAGTCTTCTTCCTTTTTGGCGCTCCTCAATATATTATCACTGATAACGGTGTACAATTCCGCAGCCATCAGCTTACCTCTTTATGTGCCCGTTATCACACCAAGATCCTTTACACCGCTCGCTACCATCCTCAAGCCAATCCTGCGGAACGAGTTAATCGTGTCCTTAAAACCATGCTTGCCTCCTATGTACTCGACGACCAACGTCATTGGGACGTGAACCTCCCAAAAATTTCTTGCGCAATCCGCACCTCCAAACATGAAATCATAGGCTGTACTCCGTTCTTTGCTTTATTTGGTCGTGAGCATATCCTTTCCGGCGATTATTTCGGGCAGTTGTCAGAAATAAACGACATGTACATTCCTGATCCCGAACATCCTTCCCCTGATCCTGAACACTTTAAACATATCCGTTCCCACATTCTCAAAAAACTTTCTGCTGGTTATAGAAAAATTCACAGCCGCTATAATCTCCGCCGCCGTCCCGTCTCCTATCAACTAGGTGATTCCGTTTGACGTCGTAATTTTGCTCTGTCCGATGCTTCCCGTCATTTTAATGCCAAACTTGCTCCTAAATTCGTTGGTCCTTTTCCTATATCTAAAGTTGTTTCCCCCTGGACTTATGAACTTACCGATCCTTCCTGTCACAAATCTATATGGCATGTCAAAGACCTAAAACCTGCCCACCCTGATAATCCTAATGTCCCCGATCTAGATCTGTTGTCCTTTTGGCGACGCAAGCGCCGCAAATCTCGTCCGTAATCCACTCGTCTCCCTACGTTATACGATTACTTCAACTCATTAGATTTGTCTTTTGATATTTGACATATTTCGTAGTATTGTGTGGTGACTTTTATTTTTTGTTTCTTCTTCCACTCTTACCGGGTTTTATTATTATGTAGTACACCCATTTCTACCTGTAAAAAGGAAGGGTGCAACTAATAAAACCATATCACACAATAGACCGAACATACTTTTAATTAACAAACAACACAAAACCGAAAACATTATAGAAATAGCAATATCAGCATTACGCAACATAACCGAAACAAAAAAAAATACAAAATACAAAAATTTGAAGAATTTGCATTGGAAATTGAATATATTTGACAACTTAAAAGAATTAAAATTACAGCAGTAGTTATTTCAACAGATGGAATTGCTTTCAATAATTTATTAAAGCATCTCAAAGTTCAAAGATGCAGATATTCCAACAGGATTATCAACAATGCTTGCCAAAGTGATTGCTCTACACACATGCAGGATTGTGCGAAAATGCCTACACATGGAATAAACTGAAATGTTTCTCTTTGTTTAGTATTACCGTTAGCAATGTATATTGTACTTTATATTTTATTAATGAGAATGAACAATAATAATAACAATACTAATAATTCAATTCAATTCAATTCAAAATTCTTTATGATTGAAATTACAAAAATCTCACCTTAAGCAAACTTTTGTTGCTTGTCAAGGCGAACCAATTAAGTATAGCAATATTTGAATAAATATAACTACTAAATACAACATTTCTTACTACATATATATGTTGCCTTATTGGCATCACATTTAAACATTAAAACATAAAAATCTTTCGGCAACTTCATATATACATTTAATATTACATTTTAAGCTTGACCCGACCCTCATAATTTAATAAATACAAATTATCAATTCCCGTATTTGAAAAATCTAAAACTGGACAGTTGCAAACCTTTACAAACACATTCAAACGCAGGTGGCCATCTGTAATTAACTCATGTTAAATGTTTTACAAATTACCGTTGGTTATAAAACCCAATCTACTTTAACGCATCAAACATATCTGAAATTAAGATCAAGAGCACTTTTAACATCTGATTTTAATTGCTTTATATTTACAAAAATTGCACATTCTTTAGGTAATTGATTAAAAATAGTTGGAACTAAATAGTTTAGACAGCATTGTCCATATCTATTAGAAATTCTTGGAACAACATAACTATTTAATCTTACGTTATTTACATTCGGTTTCAACTGCAAGTGAGTTTTTTTAAAATAATGTTCCAATATTAAATTATAAGTCAATATTCCTTTAACGCTTAGCGCATTATTCCTCCGAAGCAATTTATTGAAACTGGTGTGTACATGTTGGTTAGTTACTTTTTTCAATAATCTTTTCTGTATTACGTCAATCCGCTGTAAATGTGATGCACTGGCATGACCCCACGCCTCAAGGCCATATCTCATCACCGATTCTGCCAACGTACAGTATATAACTTTTTTAATAGATTCTGGAATTATATTTCTTGCATAATAAAGTTTACTCAACACTACTTTTAATTTGTTGCAAACTACCTCTATTTGATGGTCCTTTCTGAAGTGATTGTCGACAGTAATACCAAGATATTGATATGTATTACAGCAGGTGAGAACTGTGCACGTGTTAGAACAGACAACAGAATCTATGCTTTGCATTTGAAAGCACCGACATGAATGTAACTTTATAGTTGTGTTATCCCTTACAACATAGGGGGTTGTTATATACATTAATTTAGTTTTATCCTTGTTCAGAATCAAATGATTATCGTGAAACCACTTAGCTAAAGTATTGGTGTTCATTTGCAAGTTATTTTCTGCAATTTTTAGGTTTCTATGAACCGATACTAACAAAATGTCATCAGCAAACATGTAAATCTTACTTGCATGTATGAAAGTCGGAAGGTCGTTAACGTATAACACAAATAAAAATGGTCCTAAAACGTACCCCTGTGGGACACTAACATTTAGCGGTTGATTTTTACTGAACGTGTTGCCTATTTTAACTACAAAGTATCTAACCTGTAAGTAATTTTTTATGAGGTCTAAAAACTTTCCTCCAAACCCCATTCCCATTAGTTTATTGATCAGGATTTCATGTAATATTGTCTCGAATGCTTTGGAGTAATCCACAAAGAAACAAAGCACATTCATGTTTTTATGAAGCTTTCCATACACAAAATCTGCAAAATCGACAAATAATTTCCCTGTACCTAGCCCTTTTATAAAGCCGTATTGTGAACAGCTAATAGTATTATGATCTTTTAAAAACATATTCATTTTTTCAGCAATGTGTTTTTCAAAAAATTTTTCAATCACCGGCATCAATGAGATTGGCCGGTAATTACAAATATCCGAAATGCTACCTTTTTTGTGCACGGGTCTAACGATAGCAGTTTTCCAATAACTCGGTACTTTTCAAGTTTTGATTATTGAATTTATTATACGCACAATAAATTCATACATTTTTTCCTTGAGGAATACTAAATCTCTTAATCTTATATTATCAAATCCCGGGGATGTTTGTATTTTAAGTTTGCTCAGTTCTGTTTCAACAAATTTAAAGTCCACTAACTCCATATAGAAACTGCAGTTAAGTACTTCTCGTGTAACTGGTTTTTGCAAAAAGATTTTATTACATTTATGTAGTACCCTCTGTAGACTATCATAAAAAAATCTGCAAAGTTATTGGCAATTAAAGTATCCGCTATATCAGGCATTCTCTTTTTAATAGTTGTATCTACACTGGCTCTTTTTTTACGATTAAGAACCTTATTCAAATCATTCCACATTTTTTTATATTATTTTTTGCATTGTTAAATTTTCTATAATAGTACTCACTCTTAGCCTTACGAATTCTAAAATTTACATAATTTCTAAATTGTGCATACTGTTTCCTATCAAATTCCAATTTTGTAATTTTCGATTTTTTAAATAATTTATCTCTGCGTTCTATGAGATTTAATAATGTCTCAGACATCCATTCTTTTCAGTATTTTACAGAATTACTGCAATTTGTACCTTGTGTTCGATATTTTACATCTCGGCAATTATTGTACATGCTATCAAAGAAGTTGTACAATGCTCCATAGAGTTCTTCGGGACATTGACAATCTTCCCTGAGTTGAAAATTCTTATTACTTAAGATAAATCTTATTTTATTCTCATCAAATCTGTAAAAAACAAATTTTTTTGTTACTGAAGCCATATTATAGAAAACTTTAGTTGTTATTAAATAATGATCTGAAATTTTTGATTGTATTACTCCTGCAAAAACATTTATATTGTCTCCCTTTATAAAGATTTGATCAATACATGATGACACAAGATTTCCAGCATAAATTGCTTCGAGCGTATTATCTAGAATAGCTTTATGAAAACCATCTGCAATCATCATCAGTAGATAATATACCTATGTTTTGGCGCACTTCGATCCTCACTCGATCGATCCCCCCACCCTGCCGTCTAGTTGGTGTTTGTTGAAGGGTACGTGCATTGTATATTCTGACGATCCTCACGACACTTCTGGCGCAAATCGTTTCTCACTGGATCGCCGACCCCCCTCTTACCCCCTTCTCCATGCCTACTAGTTGTAAGGTGTTGAGGGGGGAAGGGGGTCTTATGACGATTCTCATGACTCATTTAAATTCTTCATTACGTTTATCAGCTTTGCGGGTGTCCTATTCATCATTTTGCAGACTAGAAAATTTTTTAACGATTCTCATGACTCATTTGAATTCTTCATTATGTTTATCGGCTTTGCGGGTGCCCCATTCGGCACTTTGCGGTCTAGAAAATTTTTTAACGATCCTCATGACATATGAATTCTTCATTATATTTATCAGCTTTGCAGGTGCCCCATTCGGCATTTTGCGGTTTAGAAAAAATTTTGAAAAATTTTAAATTGAGTGAACATATGTCCTAGGGTTTAAAAATCAACTCAAAATTACATAACATAGGTATGGGGAAAAGTTATTGGCATCGTAGTAGGCCAAATACTTACACGGTGTAATGAAATCGTACTCTTCCTCTATGTACTTGTTAGCTGCAGCGCAACGTTTCGTATGGGCGGGCGGGCCGGTTGAACGGGTGGGCGGGCGGACGAATGCGGATGATCGGGCGGACGGGCTGGTGGGCGGACGGACGGGCGGGCGGGCGGGCGGGTGGATGGATGGACGGGCGGGCGGGCGGGGATGGACTATTTAGTATAAAAGACTGCTTTTTAAAATTTTTGAATCAGTCTTAGCTGTATATTTGAAAGATGTACACCAAGCAATCTTTAGAGAAGGCAATTAGTGAAATTCGGAAAGGTGTGTTAAATACGCGTAAAGCTAGTAGGTTGTATAATATGCCTAGAACAACGCTACGGGATCACCTCTATAAACTTGGTGTTCGAAATAAAGTAGAGAATCAAATATCCCGGTGGAAGCTGCACGACAAAAATTAAAATACCCATACAAAACTTTGATACATATACCACTTCTAGTGCAAAGGAAGTTGGTAAACATGGACCTTTGTTCCCATAAGGGCAATATTTTCTGGACCATCGAGTTGTGGAAAAACCAACGCTCTAATATCTCTCATTTTACATGAGAATGGACTTAGATTCCAAAACGTCTATGTGTTTTCTAAAAGTTTATATCAGCCAAAGTATGAACTGTTAAGAAAGTTATTTGAACCCTTAAAGACAGATATTGGTTACTACGAATTTGGGAACTATGACGATTTGATTAGGCCAGAGGATGCAAAAGAAGATTCAATTATTGTCTTTGATGATATTCATGCAAACGAACAAAACAAGATTGCACAGTTTTTCTTCTTTGGTAGACATAAGAGTATTTATTCTTTTTACTTATGTCAAACGTATGCCAGCACAGTAAAGCACGGACTTAGAGATAACGCTAATGTTATTTCAATATGGAAACAGGATGATGCAAATCTTTGGCATATCTTTCTAAATCATGTTGGCAGTGATATGTCCTTTATAAAGTTTAAAAAAATTTGTCAGCGATGCTGGAATGGTGGTGACTCGAAACATAGTTTTATTGCTATTGTAAAAGATTTTGATTTGGGATTGGGGCTTAACGGCTTCTTCTATATTTATATACTCATCGAAATTTTTTCTATATCGCCCCTTACCCAAATCAAAATCTTTTACAATAGTAATAAAACTATGTTTCGAGTCACCACCATTCCAGCATCGCTAACAAATTTCTTTAAACTTTATAAAGGACATCACTGCCAATATGATTTAGAAAGATATGCCAAAGTTTTGCATCATCCTGTTTCCATATTGAAATAACATTAGCGTTATCTCTAAGTCCGTGCTTTACTGTGCTGGCATACGTTTGACATAAGTAAAAGGAATCAATACTCTTATGTCTACCAAAGGAGAAAAACTGTGCAATCTTGTTTTGTTCGTTTGCATGAATATCATCAAAGACAATAATTGAATCTTCTTTTGCATCCTCTGACCTAATCAAATCGTCATAGTTCCAAAATTCGTAGTAACCAATATCTGTCTTTAAGGGTTCAAATAACTTTCTTAACAGTTCATACTTTGGCTGATATAAACTTTTAGAAAACACATAGACGTTTTGGAATATAAGTCCATTCTCATGTAAAATGTGAGATATTTTATTTCGAGCACCAAGTTTATAGAGCAGATCCCGTAGCGTTGTTCTAGGCACATTATACAACCTACTAGCTTTACGCGTATTTAACACACTTTTCCGAATTTCACTAATTGCTTTCACTAAAGATTGCTTGGTGTACATCTTTCAAATATACAGCTAAGACTGATTCAAAATTTCAAAAACAGTCTTTTATACTAAATAGTCCATCCCCGCCCGCCCGCCCGTCCATCCATCCACCCGCCCGCCCGCCCGTCCAACCGGCCCGCCCGCTCATACGGAATGTTGCGCTGCAGCCAACAAGTACATGGAGGAAGAGTACGATCTCATTACACCGTGTAAGTATTTGGCCTACTACGATACCAATAACTTTTCCCCATACCTATGTTATGTAATTTTGAGTTGATTTTTAAACCCTAGGACATATGTTCACTCGATTTAAAATTTTTCAAAATTTTTTCTAAACCGCAAAATGCCGAATGGGGCACCCGCAAAGCTGATAAATATAATGAAGAATTCATATGTCATGAGGATCGTTAAAAAATTTTCTAGACCGCAAAGTGCCGAATGGGGTACACGCAAAGATGATAAACATAATGAAGAATTCAAATAAGTCATGAGAATTGTTAAAAAAATTTCTAGTCTGCAAAATGCCGAATGGAGCACCCGTAAAGCTGATAAACATAATGAAGAATTCGTATGAGTCATGAGAATCGTTAAAAAATTTTCTAGTCCGCAAAATGATGAATAGGACACCCGTAAAGCTGATAAACGTAGTGAAGAATTTAACTGAGTCATGAGAATTGTCATAAGACCCTATTCCTCCCTCAACACCCTACAACTAGTGGGTAAGGAGAAGGGGGTAAGAGGGAGTCGGCGATCCAGTGAGAAACGATGTGCGCCAGAAGTGTCATGAGGATCGTCAGAATATACAATGCACGTACCCTTCAACAAACACCAACTAGACGACATGGTGGGGGGATCGATCAAGTGAGGATCGAAGTGCGCCAGAACATAGGTATATTATCTACTATCATCACTTCAAATTCATTCCCGATGCGTGTAGTATTGTTAAAATTTATATTAAAATCCCCACCCAAGATAACATTTTTATATTTACTACTATTTAAAAGCTGAGTATTAAATTCTTCAATAAAATCTTTAACATTCGTATTTGGTGGTCTATACACGAATATAATTTTTGACGTATAATTATTACTAACTGAAATAGTTCCTTTTAAATTTTCATAATAATTAGTGTTATTAATAATTTCCTCGAAAGTAATATTCTTTTTAACACAAAGTATAATACCACCTCCTTTAGTATTCATACGTAGTTTAGCATATGAATTATATCCTTCAATTACAAAGGTACAAAGTTCGTCCTCTTTTATCGAAACTTCAATTAATGCAATCAAATCGAAACAGGTATTCGATAAGTACGTTAGAAACTCATCGAAGTGACTCCTAATACCATTAATATTCAAACATAACACTGATAACTCAAAGCAATTGGAGTGGCTATCACCTAGGTTATTGGTAAAATTAACAAGTTCATTATTCCATTGAGATATGCTTGCAAAGGTTTGATATTGTACAATGTTATTTTCATACTTAATGTTAGTTATCATTATGTTATCACAAAAATATCTTTCTTTAAATAAACAAAACTTAAATGTATGTATAAATTATAACTTTGTACACAATCAAACCAATTTGTTAATATCATTTATATTCATTATCCTATGGCTTGCTGCATATCCCTATCCTTTTTAGCTAATACCTTACCGTATCTAAACCACACAAATTTCCATCCCACTTCCCTGGCTTTGGACCTTGCTTGAAATAATAAATTTTTATTGTAATACGACAAGTTTTCGTACATGATTAGTTTTCGGTCGCTGTTATTCCCCAAGATATTATTATTTGTAATAACTGTTTTACGTTTCATTAAAATTCGATCACGAATTGCTTCAGACGAACAACGAACAATTACCGATGAAATTACGTTGGGGCGCCTCTTCGGTAATCTATGAACCACTTGAATATCGAACTCGTGAATGTCCTTATCCAAATAGTGCACCAACTTACAGACAGCAGCTCTTAAAGTCTCGTCGTTCTCAGCATTTATCTTTTCTAAACCATGGATTTCAAAATTTACACTTCTACTTCGTTGTTCCATAACATATAACCTGGATTCTAATTCAATTATTTTATATCCTTCTTTCTATTATCCTCTAGTAAGTGTTCAATTTTTTTATTTAATGCAACATTAGTTTGCTTAAGAGCTGTCATTTCCTCTTTCATGCCATCATCTAAACTAGATAAGCCTTTTACATCTTGCACTAGTTCCGATAGTACATTTTTGTATTGTTCCAAACTTTTTGTAATATTGTTAAGTGCTTTAGCAAAATCAAGAGGTTCTTACTTGCATGGCTACTACTTTTATCATCAGATCGGCACTCTTGACATCTCCATTCCTTTCTCTTAGTGGATGAAAGCGATCTGTAAGTGGATTCAGCCACAGTTGAACATCCAAAATGATATGAACCATTACGTTCAGAGCATCATCATCATTAGGTCTTCAGTCCTAGAACTGGTTAGACGCGTACCATAATTGTTCCCTATTCTAAACTAACCTACAGATTTCCCTGAAATATGCACAGTTTGCATCTATAACTGTCTGATCTAGGTCTACATCTACCTCTTTTTTCCTATCTCTGCTTATAATATATCACATACTATTGCCCAAAAATGCCTTAGAACGTATTCTGCCCTTCTATTTCTCTTATCTTTTTCTCCAGATATCCTTGTTCCCCTACTATTTCTGTAACTTATTTGTTATTATCTTTGTCTGTCCATGCTATCGTCCTCATACATCTGAAGCACAGCATTTTAAAAGGCTGCTACCGTTTTTCTGTCTGCGTTTCAGACTGCCCGTATTTCATAGGCATACTGTGCTGTGCTCCACACATATGCTTTCAACAATTTTCTTCTTATTCTATGTTTGTTGTCTTTCCTCATAGGCGCTGTTCTTTCTTGTTAGATGCAATTCGATCACTTTTTATTGTTTTACAGTTATATGCCCTATTTCTCCGACCTTCAATGGTTGTGAAGGGAAGTAAGCAGCCTGTGGCTGCCAAGTTCCCCCAACACTTAACCATTTGGCGATTTAATATATTTTCCAATTTATCTTTTCGCACAGTCAACATTAGTTGCAGGTATTTTGCAACCAACAAAATTATATTGCGCCATAATCGGAAAATTTACATACATATACGATAATAGATAATACAGAATTTGCTCACATGATTATGTCGCTGGGTTAAAGTTGGCTTCTATTCCAAGTCCATCAGGATACGGAGGCCCTGCTGAGGTAGATAAAGGTGATACGCCCGACGCTCTTCCAACGCGTTCGGACCAGCAATCAGGGCTCCGCTCCGAGGTGATTAAAGATGTGGCGGCTCAGGTGCCGTTGGCAGAGCATGGACATCCGGCTCATCTAGGGTCGTGTAGTACGGTACGCCTAGGTGGCTTCAAATTGACACCTACCTATGCAGGGAATGACGGGAAAAACCAGGTAAGGGGGCGACAAACAAAAGATAAGCAAGCAAGGAAACTACATAGGTAAAGCTAACGATACGTTACCGAAAGACGTCCACTCTACTCGAAGGTACTGGCAAAACGGCCACGTTATAGAGAGAACAGGAAACTTGTCCCCACTTATTGTCTTTTTCACGTCGGCGCGAGGTTATTCGTCCAACCCTCTTGCGTCGCGCGATCTGCGCAAACGCACTATGACGTAACGGAAGTACGCGCTTAGTCTTTTAAAATTCCGCGCACCGCGTCTTTTGAAATTATGGCGCGAAACCTCCGTACATCAAACTTAACCTAATACAATGTTTAAGTGCCGATTGGCACGTAACAATCTATCCGCGCCTTTCTTTTTTGGTATAGTTACTATGATGCTACGTTTGAAATCTTTGGGTATCTCGCCTGTCTCATACATATAGCTTACAAGTTGGAAGAGACGTTCTGTTACTGCTTGTCCAGCGGCGTTTAGAGTTTCTGCTTGCACCTTATCTGTACCAGGCGCCTTACCATTTTTCAGACTCTTTAATGCTAATTCAAACTCGTCTCGAAGTATAGGATATCCCAAGTCATCATTTTCAATGTCTGATTCCTGTTCTAATGCAGTTAGTTCCTCTCCTGCATATAAATTCCCTATATATTCTTGCCATCTACCTACTTTCTCTACGTTTTCTATGATGACGTTTCCTTGTGCGTCCCATATATTTTTGCTATACGGTTTTATATCCCTAAAATTCATTCTAATTAATTTGTATGCCTCGTCTGTCTTTCGTATTTCTATCTTCGTTTGTACCTCTTTGCACTTTTCATCAATCCATTGTTCTTTAGCTTTCCTGCATTTTCGAATAATTTCCCATTTTATGGGTTTGTATCTCTGTTTTCCTGTTTCGTCTGATTTATTTTTATATTTTCGTCTTTCTTCTATTAAATTCAAGATATCCTTTGTTATCCATGATTTCTTATTTTCTTTTTGTGTATACCCCAGAATATCTCTGACCGCCATGTCTAGGCTGGATTTAATGTTATTCCATTCTGTTTCTACTTCCTTAGTATAAGATATTTTCTCGATATCTTTGAGCAATTCATTTGACTTTTTTTCGAATCTTAGTTGAATATCTTTATCTTTTAGTTTCTCTAAGTCCAAGTGCATTTTTCCGTTCCTTTTTTTCAGATTTTTAAATTTAAGTGCGGCCTTCATAATTACGATGTTGTGGTCAGTATCTATATCTGCTTCTGGGTAGCTTCTACAGTCTTTTACTTGATTCCTAAACCGTTGTCTAACAAGAATGTAATCTATTTGATATCTTCCTATATCTCCTGGCATCTTCCACGTATATCGTCTTCTAGCATTATGTTGAAATAATGTGTTTGTGATGATTAAATTGTTCTTGTCGCAAAATTCTACCAGCCTATTCCCCCTGTCGTTTCTCGTGCCTAAACCAAATAAACCTACTACCGCTCCTTCCCTCGCCTCACCTACCACGGCATTGAAATCTCCCGTAATTATTAAATTTTCATGTCCTTTTACGTATCTTAATATGTCTTCGATATCTTTGTAGATGGCTTCTACCTCTTCGTCACTGTAGCTAGAGGTGGGCATGTATACTTGTATTATTACTGTGTTTACCGGTTTAGATTCTAATCTAACCATGAGTACTCTTTCGTTCTTTTGTAAGTAATTTTCTACACAGAATCCTATCTTTTTCCGCTCAGAGCAAGTAATATAATTTCCATCCCTAGGAAGTTTTTCCGTGCATTTTTTGCAACTCATGACTAATGATTATTACGGGTTACACTACACAAAGGTCACGTAATCTATCATGGATAAATTATCAACCAAAATAGGTTGTTTTAGCACTTGTAAAATTTATAATTGATCACGTTATATCCGGAGCAAACTAAACACGTCCGTCCCGTACGAAAGTCGGGCCGCGAATTAATAATAATAATAATAATAAGAAAATTATATGAACATATTTGGAGAAAGAGAACCATTCAGTTTGCCCCACTAAAAGAAGGGTATCTGGTCATCCGTGACATCCAGAGCAATATCAAAAACTAAACTTCGACGAGTCACTCGGAATTTATAGTAATATATACCATTATAGTATTTCTTCTTCTAACTAATATTATAGTAATAGTAATTTTTTGATAAAACACGGCCGAATGTAATTTACGTCTATTTGCCACATTCAATCAGCTCAAATCCTTTAGTTTGTGTGTTACACACTGCCATTTGAAAATATCATTTACAAGTCTAACGCATGCATTTTGCACATGTTGAATCCTTAGTGTGGCCATTTACGTTATTTCGGAATTGTAGAGGGCATCTCGGTAATTAAAATGAAGCAAGACACGTGCATTACGTAGCAAAATTTTCATACTGTATCTATGGCTGTAGCAGTATGTATAGAGGAGTGTTAGGTTAATATAGATCTTTTGTATACAAAGCTTTCCAAAGCGTCTAAAAACACGCCCAAGTTATTGCAGACGGAACTTGGCTCTAAACGCCTACGGCGTACGGTCATTACAGAAATATTCTAATTGTTTAGGTCTTCGTTGATTAATTATACAGATTCAGTCATTTTAGTGTACGGGAATGTGTAATATAATTGTGCATCAGTGGTGTACATGAAAATTTACAGTGTTTAATACAAGAGAATGACTTATTATGTTGCATGTGTAAATAGATAATAAAAGAGAGAGATATAATCTTGTACGCCTGTCATAACTTGCAATGGGTCTGATACATTCTGCATGAAGCTGACTTTCTACGATCTATTCGTAGAATAATGAGATATCAGTGTTATTGTTGTTTTATCAAAACCTATAAAGCTTAAAATAGTCAGTGGGAGAATTGAGTATTCTACATTACGATTTAGTAAAGGGTTAGTATGTGTATAACGTTTGAAGCGGACATTTAAAGTCTACTTATTTAGCCTCCAATAAATATTTCTTTTTCCCCTTCTAACAATTACGTTTTAGTCTACATTTTTAGTATGGCAAATGGAAAGCATGCATTAAAGTTAGTGAATAAAGAGAAAGCTGTTGCAATTTGTTGTCATTATTTAAGAATCTTCGCTACAATTACACTTTAACTTAAATTTAATTTGCTCTAGGATTTGTTGAAAAATTTAATCGTTGGATATTAATTTTAGTTGCCTTACAAAATCATAACATCTTAAATTGGGGTTGGTACCGGAATAGCAAACATTATCTTGGTCAACAGCGACCATGAAATGGAAAATGCTTGTTATATCTTATAACACTATTTCGAATGGACCTGCACCTTGCCGAAGTTCTAGATTACTAGAACAGGTGAAATGGCTTGCGTGTTCTAATGAGCTAAAGAGCCAAACTACAGGTCCAACCAAAGTAGTAGGGTCGTTAGTGAGGAACCAGACTAAGACAAGTCCCCGAAAGAGGGCAGCGGCTCTTTCGGTACTTAGATTGGCAGAGACCATAGGGGTCGGTATGACAGTCTAAGACACACTACCGCGATGTGGAAGGCAACGGGAAACCACCACATTATCTCCCAAGTACACAGCGTACTTAAATTGTAACAAACATGATGGCATTCTCTGGGGTAAAAGATTCCGGGGTTAAAATAGGAAAGTTAAAAATAAGCGTCAGGAACATTCTGCGAGTCGGAGCGTGGAATGTTAGAAGTATGAAGCAAGTAGGTAAGCAAGAGAACCTAAAAATCGAAATGAATAGGTTATCACTAGACATAGTAGGGATTAGCGAAGTTCGGTGGCCAGAGGCGGGGGATTTTTGGAGTGGAGACTTCAGGGTAATTCATACAGGGGCAGAGGAAGGAAATTTGGGTGTGGGGATAGTTATGCGGAAAAAGATAGGATACTGTGTAGAAAATTACTTACAAAAGAATGAAAGAGTACTCATGGTTAGATTAGAATCTAAACCGGTAAACACAGTAATAATACAAGTATACATGCCCACCTCTAGCTACAGTGACGAAGAGGTGGAAGCCATCTACAAAGATATCGAAGACATATTAAGATACGTAAAAGGACATGAAAACTTAATAATTACGGGGAATTTTAATGCAGTGGTAGGTGAGGGTAGGGAAGGAGCGGTAGTAGGTTTATTTGGTTTAGGCACGAGAAACGACAGGGGAAATAGGCTGATAGAATTTTGCGACAAGAAAAATTTAATCATCACAAACACGTTATTTCAACATCATGCTAGAAGACGATATACGTGGAAGATGCCAGGAGATATAGGAAAATATCAAATAGATTACATTCTTGTTAGACAACGGTTTAGGAATCAAGTAAAAGACTGTAGAAGTTACCCAGAAGCAGATATAGATACTGACCACAACATCGTAATTATGAAGGCCGCACTTAAATTTAAGAATGTGAAAAAAAGAAACGGAAAAAGGCACTTGGACTTAGAGAAACTAAAAGATAAAGATATTCAAAAAAGATTCGAAAAAAAGTCAAATGAATTGCTCAAAGATATCGGAAAAATATCTGATACTAAGGAAGTAGAAACAAAATGGAATAACATTAAATCCAGCCTAGACATGGCGGCCAGAGATATTCTGGGGTATACACAAAAAGAAAATAAGAAACCATGGATAACAAAGGATATCCTGAATTTAATAGAAGAAAGACGAAAATACAAAAATAAATCAGACGAAACAGGAAAACAGAGATACAAAGCCATAAAATGGGAAATTATTCGAAAATGCAGGAAAGCTAAAGAACAATGGATTGATGAAAAGTGCAAAGAGGTACAAACGAAGATGGAAATAGGAAAGACAGACGAAGCATACAAATTAATTAGAATGAATTTTAGGAATATAAAACCGTATAGCAAAAATATAAGGGATGCACAAGGAAACGTCATCATAGAAAATGTAGAGAAAGTGGGTAGATGGCAAGAATATATAGGGAATTTATATGCAGGAGAGGAACTAACTGCATTAGAACAGGAATCAGACATTGAAAATGATGACTTGGGATATCCTATACTTAGAGATGAGTTTGAATTAGCATTAAAGAGTCTAAAAAATGGTAAGGCGCCGGGTACAGATAAGGTGCAAGCAGAAACTCTAAAAGCTGCTGGACAAGCAGTAACAGAACGTCTCTTCCAACTTGTAAGCTATATGTATGAGACAGGCGAGATACCCAAAGATTTCAAACGTAGCATCATAGTAACTATACCAAAAAAGAAAGGCACAGATAGATGTGAAAATTTTCGAACAATAAGTTTGACAGCACACGTGTCAAAAATATTAACTAGCATTGTTCAAAGACGAATGGAAAAACGGGCGGAAGAAATACTAGGAGACGACCAATTTGGGTTTAGGCGAAACAGGGGAACACGGGAGGCTATTTTAGCTCTGAGAGTGATAATGGAGAAAACAATAGAAAAAGGAGAAAGCATGTATATAGGGTTTGTAGATCTGGAAAAAGCATACGACAATGTAAAATGGAAAAAATGTTTGAAATACTCAAAAAGATTGGAATGAGTTATAGGGATAGACGAATAGTACATAGCTTATACAAAGAGCAAACAGCAGTAATAGAATTAGAGCAGGAACGTAGAGAAGTAAACATTAGGAAAGGGGTGAGACAGGGATGTGCCCTATCCCCATTGATTTTTAACTTGTATATAGAAGAGGCAATGAATAAGGTCAAATGCAGAAAGACATTTGGAATTACTATGCAGGGACAAAAAATTGATATGCTTAGATTTGCAGATGATATAGCGGTATTAGCATCTAGCAAGGAAGAGTTAGAAGCTGCTCTTAATGAAATGGAAACGGTTCTAACAGAGGGATACGGTATGAAAATTAACAAAACTAAAACAAAATTCTAGTATGCAAAGGTGGGAAAAATAAATCAAAAACAAGAATACAAGTATGTAACACGAACTTACAAGAGGTTAAGGATTTCTGCTACCTAGGAAGCCAAATAACGCAAGATGGGAAAAGCACAAAAGATAAAACAAAGATTAGCACAAGGTCGTGCTACATTTAACAAGAAAAAGCAACTACTGTGTTCAAAGACCACAAACATAGAAACAAGGAAAATACTGCTTAAAACATATGTGTACTGTACGGCTTTGAAACCTGGACAATAGGAGAAGCGGACAAGAAAAAGGTAGAAGCCTTTGAAATGTGGTGCTACAGAAGTATGATGAAGATATCATGGACAGACAAAGTTAAGAACGAAGAGGTACTAAAAATGGTAGGGGAAGAAAGAAATATGTGGAAAACGGTAAAAAATAGGAGAGATAGGATGATAGGCATGAGGGAATAGTGCGGAATATATTAGAAGCAGAGATAGGAAAAAAGAGAAGAAGAGGCAGACCTAGGTTAGACTACTGCACACAGATAGTAAAAGATGTAGGCTGTAAGGGTTTCAGGGAGATGTGTAGGCTAGCCCAGAATAGAAATCAATGGAGGTACGCATCCAACCAATCCCAAGATGGATAAACTAATGACGAAAAAATAACTGTTTAAACATGATAATTATTATAAGTAACTACAAGAATTGGTTGGGCAATATTCTCGAATAATGTTAAGTGTGTGAAAGATTTACTGGAAAACCATTACTTCGGCAAATGTGTAAGTGTTGGGGGATCTTGGTAGCCACAGGTTGCTTAACCTCCTTTACTGAATCTCGGTGAAATAGGGCATAAAATTAGAAAACAATAGAAGGGGAACGAGCTGTATACACATGTTGTGTGAGAATTTCAGGGAACTAGGTAGGCTAGATCAGAATATAAATAAGTGCAGGTACGTGTTCAATCAGTTTTGAGACGGAAAACCTAATGACGAAAAAATAAGCGCAAATAAATCTGATGATTAGTATAAACAACTAGTTGGTGGTTGCGAAATATCTGCAACTAATGATGACTGTGCGAAAAGATATATTGGAAATATATTAAATCGGTATATGGTTAAGTGTTGGGGGAACCTGACCACCACAGGCTGCTTACCTCCCTTCACAACCGTGCATTTATATTTCCAATGCTCCACCAGAAGGTACTACATTGGCCAGGAGGCGAGTTTTTTGTTGCCTGGAAATTTTGAATTTTGCCGAACCCTTGTCGTTCCAGGCAAGGTAGGGATCTTTAACGTGCGTGACAACACTCACACACGGGACCTCCATTTAACGAGGGCGTAATTTTTGTGAAAAATGCTCACCTATCATTTTTCAAGCAGTCGGCCGTGTCGGGATTTGAACCCAGGACCTTGGGATCCGTAGTCTTACGCTTACTACATTGATCCACGGCGACACCTCCCTCCACAACCACTGAAGGTCTGAGAAATAGGGTATATAATTGTAAAACAATAGAAGGTGATTGAACTGCATCTAACAAGAAGGAACAGCGCCTGTGAGGAAAGACAACAAACATAGAACAAGAAGAAAATTGTTGAAAGCATATGTGTGGAGCACAGCACAGTATGCCTATGAAATACGGGCAGTCTGAAACGCAGACAGAAAAACGGTAGCAGCCTTTTGAAATGCTGTGCTTCAGATGTATGAGGACGATAGCATGGACAGACAAAGATAATAACAAATAGGTTATAGATATAGTAGGGGAACAAGGATATCTGGGGAAAAAGATAAGAGAAATAGAAGGGCAGAATACGTTCTAAGGCATTTTTGGGAAATAGTATAGGATATATTACAAGCGGAGATAGGAAAAAAGAGGTAGATGTAGACCTAGATCAGATAGTTATAGATGCAGACTGTGCAAATTTCAGGGAAATCTGTAGGTTAGCTCAGAATAGGAAACAATGATAGTACGCGTCTAACCAGTTCCAGGACTGAAGACCTAATGATGATCTTATAACATCTCCTTAAAATTTTAACATTGTGTTGTGCAACGTCTTTCTTTAGGTTGTTGCTCGAAAAGATTAATAAAATTTTGTCATTAACAAAGTTTAAAAACGTCTTTATTAAAGAAAAGTATGTCCTATTGTAAATGTCGAAAGTACCCTAACCTCTCCCTCTGCAAAAACTCGGGTGTTATACTAACAATCTTCATCGGTTATCTGACGAAGCTTTTGCAGGTTATTTAGAGGGATCTGAATATCCAACTTTTAAAACAAAGGAACACAAAATAGTCTGCAACTGCTAATTTAGGTTATTCATAGGAAAATCGATTTCTTATGCAAACTTATTGGACAGTTACAAAAAATTTGCCAAAAAGGATACTTTTGGGTTGTATGTTCTGCCGCGCCATCTTCGTAAAAATAATCATGTTGAAGTTTACCATTCTGTCGTTGTTGAACAAATTTATTTAGAATGCAGCTTATGTACCTCTCTGCATTTACCGTACAATAGAAAATTATCCAATTATTTGTCTGCGAGTAAAGATTCAACAAAAATGTTTGAAATATCAGAGCTTCAAATGCGCACATTTTTTGAATTCACTTATTCCGAAAGATGAAACTACTCTTCATTCGAAATAAATATTAAATACAGCAAGTTCACATTCATTTAATTATTGGCAAATCACCTGCAGTGCAGTGCAAAGTTCCTAGCGGACCTGTATTTGCGTGTCAGTTAAATTGCTTTTTTTTTTACTTGGACGGAAAAGCAGTTTAACTGTCACACAACAGGTATCGACCAAAAACCTTTAAAAAGTAAAACCACGTTAAAAAATAATAACTACCTAAATAAATTTTGCAAACCGACAATCAAGCATAAATACATAACATTGTTAATAATATAAGCAAAACAAACAGATATATCAAAATGAAACAAAAATAGCAATTGGGCGTACCTCGGGCTTATCGCAAAAAATTTAAAAATGTTTATAAAAACAGGGTATATATACCATTGGCACATACACCAAATAATTTAACCAAAAATGTTTTACTAAAGTAAAACCTACGATTGAAATCAGAACGTCACACAAGCACTATACAAAATTAATTCTATAGAGTGCTATGGGTATTACATTGGAAATACTAAGCAGTACCACAAGAGCATAGAAGAACATAAGTACTCAATACAGACAGATAATAAAAAATGTACAGCTCTAACTACGCATGCAATTGATTTGCCTCAGAAGTTTGACTATAAAAATGTAAATATTTTAGGCACTTAGAAAAATAATAACAAAAGCAGGTATTAAAAGCCATTTGCTTTCAACGAAATGAAAAATTAATTAATTCAAAAAGTGACCGTCCGAATTTTTCCAACATCTATTTCAATTTAATTCATAATAATGTAACATTTTTAATTACCCAAAGCTCTAAACCTGCTTAATTATTATGATCACAGCCAGAAATAATCCACCCTGTTTTTTGGTTATATTCCTTATTTTAAAACAATTGTCCAATAATATATGATTACAAATCGCCCCGTAAAAATTATTTTACAAGTAATACAAACCTTCGGTCCAGAATTTCTTTTCTTGTATTATTAAAAAAGTTTTAAAACCTGCTTCAATCTGTTATTGTATATGCTGTACAAAACAATCCAAAGATGCGCAACTGGCATGTTTGTTTTGTTAAAAACTCATATAGCAGTATTGAAAGGACACGAGACAGTCAATTTCTAGTCCTTAGTGGAAGAAGATGTGGTCGAAGACACTGAAGAACGATAGGTGCGATACTATTTAATCTTTATTAATTAGAGTTCGAACATATAGTTCTGGTTGTGAATCAACAATGCACAAAAAAATTAATATAATTATGATTAAATTTGATTTTATTGTAACCATTGTGTGTACAATCATTGCCTTCAATTATTAAAATGTAGAAAGATTTGAGAAATACGTAAGAGATATCATTTTCCGTGTGGAATTTAAAAGTCACAAAGTCCATTGTAAGATGGTTATTGAGTATAATGCAGTGCGTTGACGATGTACTCAATTCTGTCCTTTCTTTTGTTCCTGCTTCAAGCATTTGACAAGAGGCCTTTTGGGTCCGTTTCATTGTGGTGACAAGGTTTGTACAAAATATGCTTGTATCAGTGACGTCTAGAACAACATTTGGTGAGTTTTTAAAATGCCGCCTTTAATCATTATTAAAAACACTATCGTTTGGTATTTTTTTATACTTGTAAATTAATCATTTCTTGTTTTTAAATTCACAAAAATTAATATTGTATTTAGTTTGATATTAAGAAAGAGTAACGACATGTTCCTTTTCTGCTTATTATAGTTTAAAGGAAATGAAAGCTAAAATGTTCCAGTATCCTAAGCTAAAATTTTACAAATAGAACATTAAGACTTTAGAATAAAGTTTGTATATGTAAGTCATCGGTACAGATCTGTTTCAATGATATTCTTAAACCATGCACTGTGTAAAAATAAATCGATGATCCGCATGTATGTTAAGACTTTGAACGAATTTTGTTAGAATTAAATTTAGTAAAAAGAAAAGTAAACAAGCAGAAATGTGAATTCTTTCATGGGAAAACAAAATTTTCGGGATATGAAATAGGATATATTAGGGGGAAAAATAATGCAAATAGTAAACTAACTTCACAAAATAAGTTTGAAAAGATAGTAAATATTGGAAAAAAGAAGGATAGAATTATTGCAGATAAAAAACTTTTAATAATGGAGAAAAAGTGTACATACTGCAACATAAATTAATGTAAATAGGGAACTTAAATAGGGACATAATTATAGTTTAGGATAGGTACAGATAAGGGATTAGAATAGGGACATAATCATAAGCTAGGATAGGTGTAGATAGGATTTAGGATAGGAGTTTCGAGATAGGATCAATCAAATTTTGTAGATAATATTGGGGAAACAATTTGAAACAAAGTAGACGTGTAAATAGTCAACAATAAAATAAAAATATAAGAATTTTTAATCCATGGGGATTTAATTTTACGTTGGACGCCAAAAAAGGGCATTGAGTAAAAATTTTATATTTTAATTTAGAGGAATAATATTATGATAAGAGGATAGTTTAAGGGTAGTTTAAGTCATAGGGGTTGTAGGATAAATATAAATAACTTTAACTTTAAGAAAATCAAATAATTCCATCAATTATAGGAGTTAATCGACTATTTTACAAAAAGTCAATTGCGAGGATACTGTATATAAAAGATATTTGATTAAATGTATGAGAAAGAAGCTCCTTTAGTAATAATCCGGTAACATTTAATTAGGATAGTAATGTGTGCGTTGTATAAAATGTTTAAATATAATTTAGGAGTAAAATAACATTTTAGAAGCAACTAATTGCAACAAATAAAGTTATCGGGAAACATGCATAAATTGGCATTTCAAATATTTAATTATTACGTCGAAAATATCAACGCATTCATATGCAAACGCATCTTAATAAGTCACCAAATTACGTGACTAGAAAGAACACATTTGTTCAGAAAATCAACATTCTGTAACAAACAGATAAACAGCTAGCGGTTCAATTATATGATAAATCTTGGACTTTCAATTGACAAACATTGAATACGTGACTGGATAACAGCTATAATTGGAAATATTAACAAAATACTGTGATTTAACAGAACGCTTACGTGACTGAGAAAGCATTTCGTCGAAGAATTAAACCAGGGAATTTGACAAAATACCGAGTTCTGCCAGATAAGGCAAAGTACAAGTCTTAATCAATAAACACGCCAATAAAAACGTTTGGTGGGACGGGCTTATGAATACAATAGGAAATGAATAAACATTCAGTTCATATTCAACCAAGCGCGAACTAAATTCAGAATAAGTAAAGTTTGAAAGTGAGAAATTGTGCGACGAAAATAAGCCGATCTACAAATAAACGTAAGTTAAACAATTAATTAAATCTATTTTTAATATTTAACAAAACAGGTTTTCTTTTATTAGGACGAGGCGATTCATTTATTGGGACGGCTTTGCTGATGCCATCATATTGAGACGGCATTTTGTTGATGCCATTTTGGGATGTGACGGCTTTTGTTGAGTCGATGTTCACGTCGAGATCTAAGCCTTAACGCAAATCTTAAAATACGTCTGAAGGAAATGTACCAGAAATCAAAAGTGGATAATTCAAGCCAATAAGTAAAGCGGACACAAGGGATGCAGAACACAGACATTATGAGGGAACTTCAGTGACCATTCCAGGTTAGCGATTTTCAAACATTTTATTTAAAGACTGTTTAAATTTAATATTTGTTATACAATATGTATTTGTAAAAGTCATCAAAAAGGTCATTTGAAAATATGAAAACGGGGAAAGGCATCTTAGAACGTTCGAAGATACTTGAGAGTAATTAAAAGATATTTTGTTGGCTTTCAGGAAAACCTAAATTGGTAAATGTAAATATTCTATACAGGGGAAAATGTTGAAGTTACACAACATTGTACATATTATCAATTATTATATTGTGTGATTTTGAACTGCTTTATTTGAATCCATTTAAAGGGTAAAATAAGATTTATTCAGTGAGCTAGTCGTGGTATACAAATAAAATATAACGTACAACATTGGGGCTTAATAAGACTATTTCATAGCAATAAAAATCGTGCACAAACATTGGGGCATAATTAGGAATATCGCAGCTATATATATATATGATATATATATATATATATATATATATATATATATATATTGTTTATTCACTCTCATCATAATTAAAACAATTTGCTAGTGTTTCCAAATTTAACGAAAGGCCGATTCTGATAACAGTGTCATTTGATTTAAATATGAGTCAACTCCCAAAATTATTCACTCTATAAGTACCATACCTGAGAGTGTAAGTAATACTCGAAGATTTAAGTACAATTATTATACAATTGATTCAAGAAATAATTCATTTAGAGACGCAAATTTTTCATTTTACAGTTACGTTTCTTAGCCTAGAATTAACATTTTATAGAGCTGAAAGTGTGTTTATTTACGTTTGTTAATTCTCCATATGTTTTTCTGTTAAAGAGTAATTTTATAAGTGTAGTGACGCCTGACAAAAATCCACATTTTGACAACCTCCGTGTTAGTTTCTGAAAACCGCTGAAGCTAGGGTTCAGAGTTAGTGCAGAAGTCTCCTATAGTCGTGTAGCTTATATGATTTAACTTTCCAACTTGTGTCTGATTTTTGTGAGAGAATTCTTCTTAGATATGTAACCCTTGTTCTATAAATCTTTATATAACAAAATCTTTTTTTAATTACAATAATTAAAATTTTTTTGTTAAAGTACTTTAAGAGGTCCGCATAAGCACCAATGGCACCCACATCACTATCTGAAAGCACAGGAATTTCTGTCGACATGCTACTCAGACTTGAATTTAGTGAAATATTGAAAAACAAAATGCAAAATAACTAACATTTCTTAAACAGCATTCTTTTTACGGATGAAACAACAGTTACAAGGCAATGTATGTTTAATTCCAGAAATATGCATTTCCGGATTGAAGAAAATACCAGAGCTGATTTTCAATATATTTTTAAAAAAAAAGTGTGTACAGCCATTTAGGAGGTCGTTTTAGAGGACACCGCATTTTCCCTGAATATTGAAATAGAAATATATATTATGGTTTTCTGGATAATACACATGATACTTTAGAGCAGCGGTATGCTATTACGCCTCCCTAAAAAAGTTTACTGTTTACGCCTCCCTACCTTTCAACATTAATAATAATATAAACACGTTTTAAATAATAACTTTATTATAAAAAAATACTAAAAATACTATTAATATAATAATAGGTTTTCTTTTATAACAACACAAACGTGCGTATTTACTTTTGTATTATATTACTAATTAAATTCCAGATATATTCGTCAAGCAAAAAATAGCAACCTGTAACATGATCTTTAAGTTCTCACTACACTGTAGGCACCGCAAAAGACATGGATTTACGGGAGCTATCCTTACATCTAGCGCATATAAATTTAATGTGAGGGTTGTTGTTGTATTTGCACAAAGTTTATAAAACATTGCGGCAGTGTGGAGAGTGCCACTCATAACTTTTTATGACTATTGGTTTAGTTCGATATTTGATTTTCATTCCAACCATTGCCGTAAAGTCCGTTTCGCATAAATAAAACTTTTTAAACGATAGAAGCACCTGCATTGCTTCGTAATTACTACAATGATTCCTCTCCACTAAGATTGATCCATTGAATTATGGGTTCATTTTCAAACTTCCGTTTCAATGAGCTGGCGCAAATTCTATCAATCCCTTTTCGATGGTTTTCAGCTCACATTGGTTTTCTTCATTATCGATAAATGGATTCCCTATCCACAAAACTTTTGAGATTTTAAGGTCTTTAAAATAATTTGAAAATGCAGCACTAAAGCATACAAGCGTTGAATAAAAAGGTTCCTGCTTGCTGTGGCCCAGGGATCATTCGAAAATTAAAACATATTTATCCATTTCTTTTTGTAAATTTAATTTTTATAGCTTCTGTAATTTGAATTAACAATAAATAACAAATGACGGGACCTCTAGCACTATCGTACCCTCACGTTTCGGGACATTGCCTCGCAAGCTGCAGCAGTCGGTGAGAGGGGGTTCATTAAACAAACACACTGAGACGAAATTCCGATTGTTTTATTAAATGGGCTACTAACTAAAACTTCAACTAATTACATATGCATAACAAAAATATACAGTAAATAACATTATTTACAATAGGGCGCCACCATGGGAATTAAACGGCACATGGACCAATCGCGGTAATTGCTCTCGTCGCACTTTGTTCGTGGGCGATGAACCAAGATTGCAGGACAGAAAATAAGTCACTTCACAGGGGCTAATCTTTTAAAGTCTCCGGCTAGCACAAACACAACTTAACTAAACTAAACTAAGATCCTTATTTTATGAATATTAATAACAGTTCTGGGCGAAACCACCCCAATACAATAATTAATTAATTAAGTGCTTTACTTTGTCTTTTTGGATAAGGAGATCTGCATTGATTTATTTAAATTGCTCAATTTTCCAAAATTTCAACCAAATAGACAAGTTTGTTTACTAGATAGTGTTCACTTAGGTAGTAAATGTTGTCACGCCTATCTCTGCTGTTCTTTGTTTAATAAATATACTTAATTAACTCACATAAGTGCTGTGTTATTAAAAACTCATCAAACACGCCGTCACTTTCCAACCTGAGTTCCTGAATCATTATGTACATTATGCATTATGGCATGTCTAATTTCGTTTGTTAAATACTAACGAGTAAACAAAGATGTAATCTTTTTTGTAAACAGTATTTGTTTGTATCGAGAGGTCAAACGAACCTTGCAAGTATTTATGATAGTTTCAACTGATTTTTGCACGTGCAAACTTCTGGAATTTTAGTATCAAGAAAGCTAACGCATTCTGATAAATATATCGACAAACATGAATAAAGGCGTACGAATAAAACGTACTAAAAATTTGAAAAATTCTTAAAATGGGCTTTTTGTAGAATTTTTACTTTCTGTAGACTTTCTAACCTTAACCAACACTTTGATTTCAAAAACCCAATTTTTTATACAAAATATAAGCAAGCATATGTTTATTTAAAATAAACGTCAAATTTAACTTGAAAAATTTTGCGTAGTCTCCTGCACTACCACTAGCGTTCAAAATTTTTTACACTAGTGCCGAAAATTTTTCATACTCGAATTTATAAATCTATTTTTTTACATTTGTTTCCGTGTAAAGAAATACCGAATTAGTATTTTTGAATGGTGGTTATATAAAAATGTCGTTTGAAGGGAAATGTAGTGCCATACTTTTTAGCAGTTAATTGAATATTACGTACAATAGCACCGCAAAATCACCGCTATGTAATGAGTAATGATTTTTAATAATTTAGACAGCCAGTAGAGTAAATTCAAGAAACCCACCGCCTCATTTCCTCCAGAATCCCTCATTTCCTCACTCATCTGGACCAAAAAGTTTTCTTCGACTAACCATTTTTCATCTTTCGAGATAAATATCTTAAATTTTTTATCTTTCGAGATAAATGAGCATCCTCATTTCCACACGAGATAAACCTATTTTAAGATTTTTACCGCTTCATTCTGGACCAAATAGTTTTCTTCGACTAGCCATTTTTATCTTTCGAGATAAACCTATCTTGTTTGGTATCAATTAATATTAGAATTTTCTCAGCTACCCAAATTTCTAGGAATTTTTCAGATTGCACCATCCTAAGGAGCTACCCCAATTTTAAGATTTCTTACCAAGACCGACTTCTAACGTTCTTATAAATTTTTTAGTCATGCGATACATCTTGTTAGCTTAGAATTTTATAGAATCGAATCTGCAAACAGATTTAAAATCGGACCACGCCCTGCAAAGTTATACTTTAAGTCCTGATCTTCTAATTTTGCTATTTGCTCTATAAGCAAACTAACAAATAGTTTTCTTCGTCTAGCCATTACATCTTTCGAGATAAACCTATCTTGTTTGGTATCAATTAATATTAGAATTTTCTCAGCTACCCAAATCTCTAGGAATTTTTAGATTGCATCACCCCAAAGCTACCCAATTTTAAGATTTCTTACCTGTAGCGATTTCTAACCGTCTTAAACATTTTTTATACATGCGATACATCTTGTTAGCTTAGAATTTTGTAGAATCTGCAAACAGATTTGAAATCGGACCACGCCCTGCAAAGTTATACTTTAAGCTCTCAAACCTCTAAATTTCGCCTTTGCTCGTATATATTTAACTCCATTTTTTAAAACCTTTTCGCTACCCAAGGTATATGCTTTAACCAAACAGTTAGAGGTAGTAACACAAAGTTTAATAATTTATTTATCAATTTACAGTTTAATAAACTATTACAATTTTAGTATAGCATTATTTCCTGTGTGTAGTGAAAGTTTAACCTGTAACAAAAAAATTAATGTGTTGTTTAAATAGACCTGTAACAAAATAATTAATGTAAAGAAACGTGTTTTCAGTCAATAAGACATATTGTTGTTAACAATATGTTTTAATCAACGACACCACGTGGAGGTAAACATGCCGAGAACAAAATTTAATTAAAAGCAGAAAGTTTTGTTCGGAAACGCTACTGTAAAATATAGAGCAAATAAATTATTCCCTGAATGTGTTTTCAATTGCAATAACTGACTATACAATCATATGAATTTTAAATTACACTTTATTTAACTAAGTTACTTTAAACAAGAAATTACCGCATCCAAAATTCCAATGCATGCTTAACAATAATGTAGAAATGGCAAGGTCGACTTTTGATGTCCAATGTAATGTGTTTTAAATATCTAAAAAGCGCATTTTGCTGGTATGAAATCTATGGAATTTCTCCTGTAATGAAAGAAGAATGCATTCGTAATTGAAAATGGATGCTACAACTTTCTAGATACCAGCCATGTATGTTAATTAGAAATTTTGTGTATGACATCATTAACTACCTAAATTCCAGAATTAACAAAATGTAATAAACCAGATTAAGTACTGAAAGTAACTCGTAATCCAACAAATATTCTAGATTTCTTAACGAACATTTGAATACTGTTTTATAATTTCTTTTCTTGGACTTTCTATTAATTATGTTGAGAATATGTTTCAATGACGCATTTCAAATCGAGATATAATTGTTTGTAGATTACCAATACCACGAGGTGCTGAAAAGTGCGTATTTACGGAAAATACAAACCTCATTTAGTAGTATAATTAACGGAGCTTAACAGTGGACGATGTTACACCACGACATTAAATGGCGTGCTTGAATATTTTCTTTGGAAACAATCGAAGATTGCCGAAGACACTCGAAGAGTGCACAAACGCGGTCACTAAACCACAATTAATAATCGCCTTTATAGGTTTAACATTTTTACCATTACCAATGACTTTAATTTCTTATTGGAGAATCCTTATTCTCCACGCACTGCTACGTAGTTGCATGTCCATTCCTTTTGAGTATATGCTCGTTATAGGTTGTAAGACCCTCGGTTTTACTTAACTACACTTTGTGAGATCCCTTTAATCTTTTTTTTAATCGTGTCCTTCTCGCGTACAATACAGTAGGACTTAGCCTTACTACCTACAAATTCCAACACCAAGTCACCGTAAAACTCGTCTTTAAATTTCCCCACAACTTTTTGTTAACATGCGGTATATTGTGTTTATTATTTCCGCGTACACCACTTTAAACCTAAAAAATAAAAACAGGATAGTTTAATACGTCTATTAATAATTTATGGTAATGTTGGCGATACAAATATGTAAAAACAAACTTTATCAAGAAATATGTTTTAATAGAATACATACACGTATTGATAACATCTATAAACCGCTGTGGTAACCAGAGTCTGGCGAATCTGGGATAGCCAAATCTCTAAACATTTGCGCAAGCGATTGCCTTGCAGTTGCATCTTTTAAGTACTGAATGGTGAAACATTTAATAAGTTCCAACACTGTCAAGTAATTTAAATTGCTGCAATCATTAGACAGAGAAATAATGGTACTGCTCTCTCCCTCTAATAACGTTTGAACCCTTTCTTCCTCCGTCGTATTTCCACATACTTTTTTTATATCACCAACAAATTTTTCGTAAAATTCTGGAAAGTTTCTACACCTTAACTCAACCATTTTAAAACAGATCAATTCTCGCAAATTTAATAGCTTGATGCACTCGTACGCAGGTAGGACAATAACATTCCCATCTTTCGTAATCTCCATATTATATAAATTCTCTTTTCAAAATTGTTCAACAACCATATACTTCTATTAAAGGCTGTGCTCAGCTGCAATTTGAAATCTTGATCCAATTGTATGTCAACAACATCGTTTCCAGTAGTCAGACCATTTAATCGTACTTGTTTTGAGTCTTGAGCAAATTGGTGAATTTGAAATTCCACTTGAAAAGTACACAATTTCTTCCAATCGAAGTAAGAGAATGTTATCGTAGAATCAGCACACATACCACTACAGCAAATCACTTGGATGACAGGTTGAAGACCACCATATAAATCAAAACCAACTTCTAATATATGGTGGTGATAATTTGGAGAAATTCGCCTAACCTATAGGTTGACTTACCAACTAGTTGGTTGATATTTAATTGTGGTACTCGCACATCACTTGTAACGTTAACACAAGAAAAATCCATCTTTAATTTATAATTTTAATCAAACTCGATGATACTTTGACGACTAATGCACTGGGTAGCTCTCGCCTTTTATGCCGATGGTCGAGCGTGCGCAGCTCTTATTATATTAGTTGGCGTTATATGCAAGTCTTGACTGGAAAAGTGACGTGTATAATTGTTTATAGTGGGTTTTACCTGTATGTATTTAACCACCAACGCCATTTTAGAATTATTAAACAAAATTACTCTTAGCAGTATTTTTAATATACCATCGTGTAAGATTTCAATTATTATTGTGTTTTCCTCAGGTTCTCAAATCCCTCGGAATTTTTTCAAAATCGAATGACCCTTACTGATTTGCAGATTAACCTTTTGCAAGCACCGTATATAATTCATCTTTAATCTATTTCTAAAATCGCTCTGTCTTTTGAGATAAACCCTGGTGTAACCCATAAAATTAGTATAGAATTTTCCTGGGTGAAATTAATTATCAGGTCTTTTAAAAATAGTTCCAACAAAGACCTGTATATATTGTATTAATATTCAAAACCTATCAGCAAAACACCTTTGCATTTTATTTAGATTTAGCTCGATAATAGAGTTAAACTTCAAAAATATTTATTAGTGGTTAGAATTGTTTCAATTAGTGAATCCACATACAAATGATTAAACCAAAAGGTATAATACATACATTAATTCTGCGGTGACCTAGAAAGTGGTTGGATAATTTATTTTAAATGTAGTTCAACATAAGACGTAAATTCTAAATAAATTTGGTGAAATGTATGATCATTAGCCTTGCATTGTTTGTCGATGACGTCTGACTAATAATTTAATAAAGCACTTTCCACAATTCTAGTTAATACGGAATACACATTCTATAATTTGATTTAAATTGGGTTAATGTAAGGACAAATTATACTTATACTTTCTCTATGTACATAAATACGGAAATGATGCCAAAGTTCATTTTAAGTTTATTTTGTAAAGCGTAAAGTCGTTTATAATTAATAGTAATACTGAATTTTCAGTCTTTGGTTTAAAATTTCGTGTGAGGACTATCGACAAAGAAGAAAGTCTTAGTTTGAATTTTGCAAACGTAGAAGAAATTAATATTTACATGTATAATTCAAAACTGTTAATCAACAATTTTTCTAGAATGAACATCTTAAGTATTGCGTGCAGTGTGTGCGAAAATGTTTTTACTGGATGTGATGCCATAAAAACACAACGAAAGGCACATCGAGATGGTTTATTTCAGGAGGAACTAAAATTACAGCCAATGAGTGGGAACAAATTAAGGATTTGGAAAACCAATCGACCGCAGCACATAAAGAACGTATAAACACCGCAATTCAGTTAGAACGAACCAAGTTACTATTTGAAAAACCATACACCATAACAAAATCTTCTTCCAAAATCATAATTGTAGGTCTGAACCCATTCGACGATTACAAAATAATTTTTAGATTTGTTGACACCATTTCGCAGAGCGTACTTGATGTATCCTCAACGTATTTAGGAAGTTTATATCAAATCTTCCACATTATACGCACTATGGAAGTTGGCATGCAAAATCAGATATGCAAATTCGACAACTTGCGTTTTATTTAAATAAAATTGTTTAGTGAAGATGATGACATTTGATGGGAATTATATGATATTTACCAAAGGAACTTTAGAGCACTTTTAGGGTATCACAGATCGTTCTCAACCATGCTAATACTTTAAAAGAACTAACGGAAAAGGTACTCTAATATAGATCTGTTTCTGTTAGATGTCGCAATGGAAAGATATAATAGGAATGATATTCCACAGAATCTCGCACATGACGTAATTAAAAGCAAATACAGTAATAGTGATATTGGGGTCATATACAATTTATAAGAACCTACCCAAGATTGTTTGAAAACAGTATTTGTAAACAAGTTGAGTATATGGAAGAATACAACAGTTTTCCATTCCACGCATTTACGAGCGATGTTTAAATTTTAAGCCGAAGACTGAAAATTTTGTAACACTATTAATTACACTTTTGTTTTCTTATACGTTTCTAAATTGTTGTATTTCAACTACAGATATTAATAGATGTCAATAAAATTATGTTATAGTTTTAAATAAAACGATTCTGATTAATAATTTTGTAAAACGTTTATAACACCCTTTTAATAAATAATACACATCTTTGTTATAATTCTTTTTATAATTACTTAGATACCCATTTCAGTTACGTGAACATTTGAAAAATTAAACAATGCCAATGTATGCTTTATATTTTAAAACATAAACAAGCTAATATATACAAAATAATTTCTAAATTCACATCATTCATTTCTTATGATAACAGTTGTGGTGGTTAAATTTTATTTTAAAACTTACAATTTAGTATATATTCCATTTGAATATCTGCCAACAGTTTTATAAACCCCATCTCCTCGATTATTTCCATAAAATCATCCAGATCCTCGAGCAATGATAACACTGCAGTACAGTGCTGTATTGCTTCCTCGTATGACTGACACATAAGACATTTTCTCCATCTATCAGCGTTGCCCACATTCTGCTTTTTTACTCGTAGAGCATTGCGAAATCTTCGAATAACCTCTCCAAAGTTTTATACATATTTATTATATTGTCTCTTTAAACCGTACAATCAACAAATAATAACTTCTACGCGAACAGTCCTTTTAGATGAGCTACTCCTCTTCGGATAGGTACCGATTGCACCCGATTTGTGTGCACGCACGAAGCAACCGGTATGGAATGTATTCTATGAACAAAATCATTACATTTCTTAAGAAAAATGCTAAGGACTTTAAAATAATTATAACTCTTGTTAGACCTCTAGTCTCTAGATAAACGTTATTATTTTAGGTTGTGTCACTGTTTTCTAAATCAATTTCCTACATACTTTTCCTAAACTATGCGTATCAATTGACGGTTATACTTTACTCCATAACCGACTTGTATATATTTTCGTCTTCGTCTCTAGCTAACACATCCGCATAGTAAAGATGGAACGGTTCTTCTGGAACGAGTTGCTTAATTTTCTTTATAGGTACATCCATGTTTTCGACTTTAACCTTTGTTGTAGGTATGATTTTTCGGTGATCGATTGCAACTGGGAAGCGGTTGTTGCAGTGGATCGATCAATTGTTTGTGCACCTCTTTGAATTTTTGCTGAGATGTAGCATCTCCTTTTGTACCTACAAACTTTTTCGTACAGCATCCTGCATAAGATGAAGACTGCGTTTATTTGCAATAAAATTGTTAACGTCCGTCATCATGAAACTTTGGATGGGAACTAACTTTTGAATAATATCAAATATTTATATACTCGTCGAAATTCTTCCTATATCGACCATTATCCAAATCAAAATCTTTAACAACAGTTATAAAATTATGTTTTGAGTCCTTAACACTGTAAACACATTTCTTTAAATTTCGGATATATCATGTCACCACTTATATGATCCGAAAAGATATCCGAGATTGGTTTCATCCTGTTTCCATAATGCGATTACATTGGCGTTATCTCTGAGTCTATGTTTTAAGGCACTAGCGTAAGTTTGACATAGATAGAACGAATCTATTGCTTTATGTCGACCGAACGAGAAAAACTGAGTGATTTTACTTTGCTCGTTTGCAGGTATATCATCGAAAACCATAATTGAATCTTCTTTGGTATCTCGGGTTCGATCAAATCATCGCAATTTTCAAACTCATGGTAACCAATTTCTTCTTTTAATGGTGTAAAAACGTTTCTTAACAATTCGTATTTCGGTTGATACAAACTCTTCGAAAATACATAGACATTTTGAAATCTAAGACCGTTCTCGTGCAAGATCAGAGATATTAAAGCGTTGGTCTTCCCACAACTCGATGGTCCCACGAATATAGCTCGTATGTTAGACGGAACAAAGGACCATGTTTACCATCCTCTTTTGCATTAGCAATAGCAAAGTTATCATAATTCTGTATAGGTATTTTAACTTCTGGTATAACATCTCTGGATGCATCGTTGGAATTATGTAATTTCTTCACGTTCTGCAACCTTTTAACATATCTGCATAACGTTGTTCTAGGTATATTATATTTTTACTAGCAGCGTAGAAACTCGAGCCATCAGGATATCCTCTGCTGCTTTTGTAATAGATTGTTTGGAGCACCACTGATTGCTTGAATGCGACATCTTTCGAAAAAATGTCTTACTATAACTAAGCTCTGCAAAACTACTTCCTTATATACCAAATTTAATCTCCTGCTCACATAACCACATGACCACATATGACCATATGACCACATGACCACATGACCATGATATGACCATATGACCACATGACCATATGACCATATGACCACATGACCACATGACCATATGACCACATGACCACATGACCACATGACCACATGACCATATGACCTAATTGCTTTTTAATGAGTTTTCCATTAAAACCAAGTGTGGACCTAGGTTAGATAAAGGAAAAATTAATAGGTTGGGCCAGCGCCGCGCGCTGGCAGCAATTTTCATCGCTGGTCCGCAGTTTTAATGGAAAACTCGTGCGGTCGTGTGTGTCGTGTGTCGTGTATCATATGGTCATGTGGTCGTGGTCATGTCGCTGTCATGGTCATGTCGTGGTCATGTGGGGTTGTGAGCAGGGGATGGTGGTATGGAAGGAGTTTGGGTATGTACATTTTCGAAGATGTCGTTCAACAATCGTGGTGCTCAATGGAAAACGGCAGTATCTGGATGGCTCATTCGCTGCTAATAAATATAATGCGCGTTGTGCGAATGTGCACGTGCATAATTCAACGATCGTCAGATGTTGCTGAAAAACTATATGTCTGCTAATGCAGGATGACATGGTCGCTGTTCCGTCTGACGAGCTCGTGGGACCGCGCGGTGTCGGCGCTCTGGTGGGCGTGATTAAAGGGTGTTACCATGGTTTGGTGCGATGATCGAAGGGCCGGTATGGTTTTCGATGATTGCACCGGCAAAATCCTCTTCGTTCGTCGACATGTTCGTTCTATCTGTCGCACTGGTGCCAAACTGACTCGAGATAACGCCAATGTATGAAACATGAGCAATCTCGGACTTTCGGATCATGATGGTGACATGTGTCCGGGGTGACTGTTTGCTGTTTAAACTGTTGTACGATTTGGATGATGGGCATAAGAATGGGGTATATAAATATTTGATATTCAAGTTGGTTCGAAGTTTCATGATGACGGACGTTAACTTATGCAAACGCATCTTATGCGGGATGCTGTACAAGAAGGAGGTCGGCGCAAATGCTGGTGATCGATCCGCTGCCTGGTGCAATCGATCGCCTCATACCAACAAGGTTAAAATCGGTGGCTATAAAGATTAAGCAACTTGTTCCGTCTATGCGGATGTGGACAATATGAGTCGGTTATGAAATATAACCGTCGGTGATACGCATGGTTAAAGTGCGAAATTGATTTAAACGACGCAACCTAAAATAATAACGTTTATCTGACAGAGGTCTGAGTATGTATTTTAAAGTCATAACATTTAAAAAATGTGATTTTGTTCATAATACATTCCATACCGGTTGCTTCGCGTGCCTAATCGGTACATCCGAATAGGAGCTCATAAAGGACTGTTCGCGTAAGTGTTGATGTACGGTTTAAAGACAATAATATAACTTTGGAAGGTGTTCGAAGATTTCGCAATGCTCACGAGTAAAAAGCTGTGACGCTCGATAGATGAGAAAAATGTCATGTGTCATACGCTGAGCAATACGCTGCTGCTGTTATCGTGCCGGATCTGGATGATTTTGGAAATCGAGGATGGGTTTATAAAACTGTTGGCAGATATTCAAATGGATATATACTAAATTGTAAGTTTTAAAATAACCACCACAACTGTTATCATGAAATGAATGATGAATGTAAAAATGTATAGCTTGTTTAAATATAAAGCTAATTTTCAAATGTTCGTAACTGAAATGGGTCTAAGTAATTATAAAATTATAACAAAGATATTGTTAAAGGGTGTTATAAACGTTTTACAAATTATTAATCAGAATCGTTTTATTTAAAACTATAACAATTTATTGACATCTATCTGTGGTTGAAATACAACAATTTAGAAACGTATGAAAACAAAAGTGTAATTAATAGTGTTACAAAATTTTCAGTCTTCGGCAAAATTTAAATCGCTCATGCGTGGAATGGCTGTTGTATTCTCCATACTCAACTTGTTTAAAACTGTTTTCAAACAATCTTGGGCTTTCGTAATATGACCCCAATATCACTATTGCTTTGCTGGCGGATGTGGTTCTGTGTCTTTCCATTGCGACATCTAACAGGCTATATCTGTGAGTACCGTTAGTTCTTTAAAGTATTAGCATGGTTGAGAACGATCTGTGATACCCAAAAGTGCTCTAAAGTTCCTTTGGTAAATATCATATAATTCCATCAAATGTCATCATCTTCACTAAACAATTCTTATTTAAATAAAACGCAAGTTGTCGAATTTGCATATCTGATTTTGCATGCCAACTTCCATAGTGCATAATGTGGAAGATTTGATATAAACTTCACGTTGAGGATACATCAAGTACGCTCTGCGAAATGGTGTCAAATCTAAAATTATTTTGTAATCGTCGAATGGTTCAGACTGATTTTGGAAGAAGGTATGTATGGTTTTCAAATAGTAACTTGGTTCTAACTTGCGGTGTTTATACGTTCTTTATGCTGCGTCGATTGGTTTCAAATCGAATTTGTTCCTCATTGGCTGTAAGTTCCTCCTGAAATAAACCATCTCGATGTGCCTTTCGTTGTGTTTTTGTGGCATCACATCCAGTGTTTTCTTTCAATGATGATTGGTTTTGAATTATACATGTAAATATTTCTTCTACGTTTGCAAATTCAAACTAAGACTACTCTTTTGTCGAGTCCTCACGAGAAAACCAAAGACTGGTATTACACTATAAACGACTTTTGCTTTACAAAACTTAAAATGAACTTTTCATTTCCCCATTTATACATAGAAAAGTATAAGTCCTTACAGCAATTTAAATCAAATAATGTGTTCCGTATATTAACTAGAATTGTGGAAAGTGATTAGTCAGACGTCATCGACAAACAAGGCTAATGATCATTTCACAAATTTATTTAGACGTCTTATGTTGAACTACATTTAAAATATCAACCACTTTCTAGGTGCAATTAATGTGTACCTTTTGGTTTAATCATTTGTATGTGGATTCACTAATTGAAAACAATTCTAACCACTAATAAATATTTTTGAGTTTAACTCTATTATCGAGCTAAATCTAAATAAAATGCAAAGGTGTTTTGCTGATAGGTTTGAATATTACAGGTCTTTGTTGGAACTATTTTAAAGACCTGATAATTAATTTCAATTCCCAGGAAAATTCTATACATGGGTTACCTCAGGGTTTAACAGAGCATGCGAAATAGATTTGGTTAAATATGCTCTGCAGGTTAATCTGGTCATTCGATTTTGAAAAAATTCCGGATTTGAGAACCTGAGGAAAAACACAATAATAATTGAAATCTTACGATGGTTAAAAATACTGCTAAAATTTTGTTTAATAATTCTAAAAATGGCGTTGGTGGTTAAATACACAGGTAAAACCCACTTTATACGTCAGACTTGCATATAACGCCGGCTGCGCTCGACCATCGGCATAAAGGCGAGTGTTCCAGTGCGTCGTCATATCATCGAGTTTGATTAAAATTATAAATTAAAGATGGATTTTCTTGTTATTGAGTGATGTGCGAGCAATTAAATATCAACCAATGGAAAATATTGTGCAATTCCACAATTATCACCATATTAAAGTTGATGTTGATTTATGGTTGTCTTTCAACAATGTTATCTATTGGTTAAACATTCTACGTACATTATCAAATATGTGAAACGATAACATTCTCAATAATTGAAGATTCAAAATTATTTTTTTGTTTTTGAAAGGCATTTGTTAATGGAATTGACACGATATTGTTACAAATTTGTGTGAATGTGGTTTTTTACATTTTTTGTTGTATTAAAATTTGAAAAAGATGTAAAAAATATTTTGAAAATGGAAATTTATTACGAGTGTGTGGTTATTGTATTTAACTGTAATATGAAATTTATCGTCTGTTATGTGTGACTTTCCAGAATTTTACGAAAATTTTTTAATATTAAAAACGGTGTAAAGGGTTCAAACGTTATTAGAGAGAGCAGTACCATTATTTCTTGTTTAAAGATTAAAATTTAAATTATGACAGTGTTAAAAACATTAAATGTTTACGTATGTTTTGTGCGTTTAAAAAATTTGTTATTTGCTTCTTGTTTGGCTGTTCAAATGTAGAAATTTTACGTGTGTGTTTTTTTACAACTTGAAAAGTTTTTGTTACATTTTGGCGCAAATTTTAATTAAATAGATGGTATTAAACTATCTGTTTTTTGTTATTTTTTTAGTTGGTGCGAAATACACTTATAAAAATTATGTATGTTCAAATTTGTGTAACGAGAGGTTTTGTTAACGTAATTTGTATAAATAAATGTGGTAATCTGTTTAAAAAATTTATCTCAAGTGTGAAAAAGTTGTATTACAACTAAATAAAAAAAAATATGTTTGTTCATCTGTTTAAAATTCTCTTCTGGTAATGTAAAAATGCATATCGATTAAATTTTAGTCAGAATATTCCACTTTTACTTTAAACATTTCTCGAAGATAATTTAAATTTTTCTGTAAAAATCTTAAATGTTTATAAATGTAAATTTGTTTAAATAATATTTTTCAAGATATGGTTAACACAATATATTCTTGAATTCTTCTCTACTACAACATTATGTATAAATGGTTTTAACGAAATTTATAAACTAACGACTCTTCGTTACGTAAATAGATAGTTTTGTATACATATCTAGTCTATCAAACTATAATTCGACGCGTTAAAATTAAATACAAATTATACGTGTGAATACTTCATCCAGTTTAAAGATAATGTTCTCTCTGAAAGCCAATGATAGTCATTGTCAAAATTATATATTAAACTCGCTGATGTAAATTTATTTTCGGTTGAAAAAACCGCTTTGTGTCACTTTCGTTCCATGATTTTGGAAATTCTTAGTGATGTTGTTTTGTCCAAATGACGATGTTAACCTAATATATGTTATTATTCAAATCAAATAAATATTCTATTATATATAATATGAACGTATGCTCCATTAAATGAGAAAAGTTTCTGATTTGCTGTTTGTGAAAATAATTTCCGCATAAAACCGTGGGTTTAAAATATTAAAATAACTAAACACGCTTAAATAAATTAGGCTTATTGTAAATGTAACACGCATTAATGAAGTTATATGGGTTTCAAATTTCTAACTAAATTCTCTACTTCTAATATTAAAATTTAATAAACTAATTTATGATTTTCAATTTACCCAACAGTGACGGTACAAATTTGTCTTTATTATTTAAGGATACAATAGTTCAGTTGTTACTTATTAATAATTGTGATGGTGAATACGTATATTATGAAAGAAAATATCTAGTGGAAATTTGATCAGTGTGTTTGATCTCGGTGATTTTACTTTGGTCTCGATCTCGAATTCGGTCTCATCTTGGTGTCGGTGTCATGTTGTCAATCTGTCTATTATCTCGGTCTCTCTCGATCTCGGTCTCGGTCTCGGTCTTATCTCGACTCAAAATTTCAGTAGGTCTCGGTCTCGATGTATAAGGTTAATCTTTGTAATTTGGCAATTCACTAACTAATAGGTACATAATTATACAGTACATTAAAATAACATTTACTGAAACAAACTCAATAATTAAGAAAATGTATAATTTAATGATATGATATTTCTTATTGTATCAAAATTTTGCACCTTTTAATGAATCTGAATTAGTAACAGAGAGTTCTATATATTCATAAAATCTGGAAGACGACGGACCTTGTTAGTGACATTTGATTTTGACAACATGTTCTCAGTGTTCCTGTTATACTCAACTTTGAAATTCGATAAAATTCTATTAAGTGCTAATTTGTAATCTATGTCGATTTGTAATTTTTAAGTAGAGTTTTTAAAAAACTGGTTTTTAAAGAAAATTTAAAATGTTTCTAATATTTGTTATATGGTGATCAGTGTGTGGAATTAGTTGATTATTATATGAATATCCTATTCAAAATTGTTCGATTACTGGAATTTGCTGCTATTGATATTATAAATTCTATATAAACACTAAACATATGTAGTAAATTAATTTTCAATTTTAAATAAATAATTCGGCATTATAAACACTTACCTGTGTAATTAATAAATTTTAGCTGGCTGGACAATTTAGAATTTGCCTAGCAACGCTTTATACACATGACGTATCGTACTAATATCGTACTATTTACTAACATGTGATTTCCGTTTTGGGATACACAAATATTCGCGAAACACACCTTACTGGTAGCATATACGATAATAATCAATTTTGATTGGTCAACATCTAAAGTTTAATGTTAAAATTTGAAACATAAGTGATTTCAAACAAGCAAACTGACGCTCTTCATCTCAATAAGTTCAAATAAACTTGAACACTGCAATCTTTTCACAATTTATATCAGTAGATAAAAATTTTAAAAACATAAGTTCTTTAATTTTTACAATATTAGATTCTGGAATCCTGAACAAGAGTTCAGTTTGTTACAGGCGGAAAAGCTACTACGTATGTATTTTCCAGCAAAATTATAAAATGGGGGCGGCCTGTAAAACAAAAATTAAAGGGGGGGTCACCGGCACTAGCTAGCGGAAGGTCGTGGATCATATAGAGGGTTAAAATTTTGAAAAAAAGGTTAAATTACTTTATAATATACTACAAAAGATTTGGCACTTACCTTTCATAAAATATTGTGGCTTAATGACAATTGCCAAGGGCGCCAGACAAGTCGAGAATGTCCAAATGTTCGTACAAAACCTTGGGAGACTTGTCATCCCAAGGAGGACAATTGTTTCTTTTAATCAATTCCTCATTTTTTACTACTTATAAAACTTCCATGATAAAACAATAAAAAAAATACTATTGACTTAACCAATGGCAAACAAAACTATTTAATTCACAGAGCAATAAACGTGAACCTCTTACATTCATTGATTTAGAAATTTAAGTGAATAGGTGACTATGGAATTTATGAAAATTTTGATTACATAAGTAGTAATCAAACACTTGTATATGAAAGAAAATTTATATTATAAATCGTACACTAAATTAATCCTACGGTTTATGGCCAAAACGTCCTAACAAACAAACTAACTAAAAATTGGTCATGCTACTTAACTATAAAAACTTACTTGCTAAAAATTGTCCATTGTTTGAGAGTTTGTTTTCCAACGTAGAACAGTTCTTAAATTTGGGAAGAAAATCTCGCTTGTTGCTTCTGTTTATAATTTTTAAAGAATTGACTGGTACACGAACCCGGCAGAATCTTCTTGACAATATCGCTTACTTACGCGTCACACGCCTACAAGCTTTTTAATATTTATCTTGCATCACTATAAATCCGCGAACATATGGGCATAACCCTCGCGAAACTGCAAGAGTTTTCGCTCCTTTCCAATTTTTAATATCGTGATACGAAGTGAAATATTCTATCTGTGCTACCGGAGAACGCTACCCGCGAACTACGTTTCTAAACTATTAAGAGGTTTATTGTATATGATTTACGAGAGTCTAGAGCTTTAAATGATGACCTGCCGCTGGAATTTAGTAGCCTGAAGCTATTTGTAAAGCTGGTCTTTTATTATAAAGGAGCCTAACTAAAATGAGGTAATTTATTGTGGGAATTTTTGTCTATACTTTATGCAAGTTACTAAATTTTTAATTAATTGATTTGATTATTCGTTAACATTACAAAATAATGTTACACTCCCCTTACAAAAAGAGATTTTTTCCAAAAATCTTGTATTAATAGATTCACTCTTTTATTCCTATTTACTAACTTATACTTTTCTATCCTTATCCTTATCCTAACTAGTATTCTTAAAATTAAGTTTTTGTTTAAAAAATTTTTAACACTATAAGCCTCGTTTTCAAGTTTCTTAATTATTAATATTAGGTTATTTTTATTAATATTAGGTTTTCATAACTCGTTTTATTCGTCATATCCAATTGGATTTGCTTTTAAATCTTTAACATGCCAAACTCTTTTGGATTGACCTGTTTCATCGACTAATTCATAAGTGTTTGTTGAAACTTTTTCTGTTATGGTAAAAGGACCTACATATTTCGGTGCTAATTTGGCATTGAAATACTTTGATGCGTCTGAGAGTACAAAATTTTTCTTCCAAACTGTATCTCCCACTGAAAATACTACTTCTCGTCTACGTAAATCATAGTTATGTTTTGATTTATTATACGCTATTTCTAATTTCTTTGTTATTTCCTGGTATACTTTATTTAATTCTGGAATACGCTCTATTAGTTGTTTTCTTTCTGAAAATTGAACATCGGTTAGGTTTTCTGAATCAGTTATTTCACCAAAAGAGGAACCATCTATTACCATTTCTCTCCCGAAATTTGCGAAATATGGTGACATGCCTATTACTTCATGAACTGCGGTACGAACAGCGCACGAAACCATGGGTAATATCTTGTCCCATACTCTCTGATTATCTGGCAAATAAGATGCCAACATTGTCTTTAAAACGCGGTTGACTCGTTCAACAGGATTTGCTTGTGGGTGATAATATGCATTAAAAATAATTTTGGATTTGTATTTGTTCATTAAATTTTTTAATAAATGACTTCGAAATTGTACACCGTTATCTACTAGAACATATTGTGGTGCTCCAAAAAGTAAAATTATAAACTCTTCTATCTTTTGAACTACGGACGATGCAGTGGCTTGTCTTAACGGAAAAAATAGGGGAAATTTTGTAAATGTATCAACTACGGATAAAATATATGTATGTCCTTTAGTAGTTCTAGGTAGTGGACCTATTAAATCTATGGATATCATTTGCCAAGGTTTTGAAATTATTGGATGTCTTGACATTTTTCCTGCTGGAAGTTTTTGTTCTGGTTTGTGTGAAATACAAATTTTACATTGGTTTATATATCTTGCTACTTCTGCACGTAATTTTGGCCAAAAATATTTCTGAGATATCCTTTCATAAGTTTTAAAAATTCTTAAATGACCAGCCGTCGGTTCATCATGAAAACGTTTTAAAATTTCTTTCCTTTGTGATTTTGGAATTACTTCTATCCAGTTGTCTGTCTCTTCGGTTAAATTTGGAAATTTTGGTTTAACATGCTTAAATAATGTACTCTATTACTTTCCAACGATTATATTTTATTGGATATTTTTCAACATTACTAATCATCTTTTTACACCAATTATCATACTGAATGTTTGATTTTTGAATTTCTTTTTTATTGTTTTTAGTATTTTCGTTCACAATTTTTGTGTCTGATATTATTAGCGTAGAATTTTCAGAGTTGTTATCATTTTTAATTTGTATAGTTTCAATTATTGGTACAGCCCTCGATAATGCATCTGGGACTACATTATCTTTGCCTTTTCTGTGAACTATGTCAAAGTCGTATTGCTGTAATTTGATGGCCCATCTACACAGTCGACAATTTGGATTTTGTAAATTGTTTAACCAAATTAAAGAATGATAATCAGTTATGACAGTAAAATGTGTTCCTTCTATATATGGACGTAACTTTTCTATACTGAATAGAACTGCTAAATACTCCTTCTCTGTTACGGTAAATTTCCTTTCATTTTGAGTTAGAGATCTTGAAATATAACCTATTACTTGTTCGTTTCCATCTATACTCTGCGTCAACACACAGGAAATTCCATAATCTGATGCGTCACACTGAATTGTAAATTCGTATTCGTAATTTGGACAAGTTAAAATTGGTGCTAAAATTAGGCAATTTTTTATAGTGGAAAAGGCTGTTTCGCAACACTCTTCCCAAACAAATTTTCTATTTTTCCTCAACAATGCGGTCAATGGCGCTATAATGGTACTATATCCCTCGATAAATCGACGATACCAAGAAGCCATTCCGATTATTCGTCTTACTTCTTTTACGGTTTTTGGTGTTGGCATTTCTAAAATAGCTTTTACTTTATCTGGGTCTACTTACAGACCGTTTTCATTTATTACGTAACCTAAATATTTTAGTTCACTTTTACAAAAGTGACATTTTTCCTTACTTAAAATCAGTCCTGCGCGTGAAAGTCTGTTAAAAACTTCCTGTAATATTTCTAGGTGTTTGTCAAAAGAGTTTGTCAAAATTATGACGTCATCTAGGTAGCAAAATACGAAAGGTTCTAATTCTGGACCTAACACTTTATCTATTAATCTAGACCATGTACTGGGTGCATTTGAAAGACCCATAGGTAAACGTGTAAATTCAAATAACCCTCGATTAGGTATAGTGAAAGCTGTATATTTATAAGAATCTTTATCTAGTGCAATTTGAAAATAAGCGGATTTAATGTCTAAAGTTGTAATAAATTTCGCGCCGCGCAATTTATCTAATATGGAGGAGACAGTGGCGTAACTACGATTTTTGGGCCCCCCCCGCAAAAATTTTAAAGTGGGCTCTCTTTAAAATGTATTACTTTTACTGGCTTATATTTAGCCATATTTTTAAATTATAGTACATGTAGAGAAGGAAGCAGTATAGAATTAAATACATATACTATATTAATCAAGTGCTTTATTAATTATAAAACCAAATTACATAAATTCAAACTTATAAGTTAATTAATATTAAATCTACATATTTATACGCCGCACAAAATTATTTACACATAAAAATTTGATACAGTAAAAAAACCTATGAGCTAGCAGACATTCCAAATCAAATTCAAAATTTTGTTTTTCTTGCATGTTTTGCTGCAAACGCGTTTATTGTATCCTCTATATTCATATTTTTGGCAGTGTCATGTTCTACTGCTAAGAGGGATAAATCGTCTAATCTATCTTGTGAAGTGCGGTTCCTAAGATAATTTTTAATAATTTTTAATTTTGAGAAAGATCTCTCCGCACTTGCAACGCTAACGGGTAAAGTTAGGTATAACATTAAGGCTGTTATGGTGTTTGGAAAACTGCTAGAACCTGTAGATTTGGAAAGTACTAGATATTCTAAAATTGTAAGATACCGTTAACATTTTTAATTCATCACAAATAAGTCTATTATTTTTGAGTGTAGTAAGTTCTATACCTATAGCATCATTTAAATCTTTGTAGTAAAATTTTTGCAATTGTTTTGCCTTAGATAAAATATCGTCTGCAGTTAAATTCAAAATACATTAGGTTCTAAGAAATTAAACTTTTCGTTTACATGAAAAAGCGATTTAAAACGATTCGACAGCTGTGAAATTATAATATCCATTACGCGATAAAATACATTTATTTTATATTTAAATTCTTCATCATTAAATCGATAATCATTGGATAATTCATCGTAATGCTTTTTATTTTTGGTTGCCTTTTTTTATAAATTCCGGTTTAATATTCCATTGCCCTGCAACTTTCGCTGCTTCCTCCTTGATGTTGGAATAGTTATTTCTTGTTTCCTTGAAAAATTTTAAAGTTTTTGTAATAAGAGAGTTATCTGATTAATATTCGCCTTTTCACTCTGAGCAGTTTGTGAGAGCTTGTTAAGCTCTTCTAGAATTTGACTTAAAAACACTTAAAAAATAAAATTAAAATTATCCATGCTAGTTAATATTTGCTTTGCGTCATTTCGTTCATCTGTTTTTTGATATCATAATAATTTTATTAAGAGACATTACTATATCTTTAGACCGAATTCTTATGGCAGCTAAAGATTTTACTCGATCCGCCCAACGTGTCGGATTTAAGCGTTTCAATTGTGTGAAATTTTCTTTAAAAACAGAAAGCCAATTCCATCTTACTATACTATTAGCAAAAATGTATATATGTTTTCGAAAAGTAGAAAAAACGATTCTATTTCTTTTATACCTTTAACGGCATCATTTATGACTAGATTTAAGTTATGGGCACTACAGTGCATATATAAGGCTGCAGGCTCTATGTTTAAAATTCTCTTTGCACGCCAGAATACGTACCGCTCATAACGTTAGCTCCATCGTAGCCCTGCCCTCTACATTTATTTATATCTAATTGCATGTTGGTTAAATTGCTTAATATAGTATTACATAGTCCTTCAGCAGATTGGGACTCTACTTTTGTAAAACCCACAAAAGTTTCACAAATATCTATTTTGGTTACCTCTCCCAAGCTGTCTTTTTAAAATCAATATATCTTACAATTTTACTTAATTGATCAATCTTAGTTATATCCTGTGTAGTGTCTATTATGATTGAGAAAAAGGAGCGGATCTAATTTTATTTAATAAAATATTTTTTAAGTGTGCGCTTAAAGTATTAATAATATCGTTTTGAATTTTTGGGAAAGATATTTAATTGAACCTTTGGGTCGTTCAAGCACTTTTGTAATATAGGATCATAGTTACTAATTAAATGAACTAAACTTAAGAAATTACCGTTGTAACTGTCTTTTGAATCAGAAAAACTTTCTCTATGTCCTCGAAATGACAGCATGCGCTGGGATAGTGTTAAAGTAACATTGAAAAGTCTGTGTAAAACATTTTTCCAAAATTCAGTTTCTTGTTTTAATAGTAGAGTATCTTTCTTATCTATGGTATAATTTTTTCCACATATCGTAAATAAAACAACAAGTTAAATGAGATTGAGCAAGCAAATGCTCTTTAATTTTTTGATAAACCCTGCCAATCATTAATTCCGGTCGTCCAACTTGACCTTACTGAAGCAAACAGCCAACATGGTTGACAATAAACACAATTTTTTAATTTAGAATAACACAACCACCCATTTGAATTGTGTGGTAAGTTTAACGTATTGCTTTTATTTTCGCTTGCAGTTATTAAGTAATAATAGTGAACTGAAAACTTCTATTTTATTATCTTTAGGAAACGCACCATCTGGTCTACACAATCCGTAATTAATTATTTCTTTTCTTAAATTGTCATGTTGTAAAACATTGATTTTTAAAAAATGTGCAAAATCGGTTGGATATTCTTTCGTCAGATCCATAGATAGTTCATTAAGTGAAAAGTACTACTCACATTTACCTCTGTAATTGTAGTGGTATCTAGTTCCAAATTTCTATCGGCCGTCATTATGTGATGTACTTGCGCCCTGGGTGAGAGTTTTTAAAATTGTTGACGACTGCTGTTCGTCTGTAGCGGAACTAGTAGATGCTACTGTCGAAAGCCCAATTTCTTTCATAGATTGTTCTTGTTTTCGGACTCTTTAGAAGTAAAAAGGAACTTATTTTGGAATCTTGCTCTTTGATTCTTCCAATAGTTTCCTTTTTCGTTTTTGCAGCGCCGCTTGTAGTGCTCATTGTATATTATTTCCTGCAATTTTGAATGAAATTAATTATAATGTAATTAGATAAGTAATAATTATTTAAAAGCCTTTTGAAATTACAAATAACACATACATACTTTGCTTTAAATGCTTTAATTAACAAAATATAAATGATTTTTATTGAATGCTTAAAGATTTATTTATATGTATTTCTCAGCGCGACTTCAACTATGATCAAATCAATAGTAGTTTAATAAAAATAGATATAAATACTTACGTTTAAATATGAAAGACCTCCTGTAATACGAACACAACACTATTGAGTAAAACGTACTGGAATGCTTTTTACTTCCTTTCCGTTATATATAATGCAGCTAATGCAAATACGTTGCAACCAGCTGACTAGAAACCACAAAATGAATTTCTTTCTAGTATTATATTTCTAGAAAGCGAAGGTTACTAAGCTACCTGCCATCCTGTGAATCTGTACTGTACAGACAATAGCCCTTTTATTCCTATTTAAAATCCCACAAACCAAACTAACCCTACTATACGTCGTTTAATAATGCTTTACCACTTTATACAACTTATCACTTAAGAATAATATAGACATCTTTGTTATTAAAGTTTACAGTCTCTTTCATCTGTTTATTAACCCTTACAAAATAGGACAGAACGGATAGAAAGAAGAAAGGATGCAGGCTGCAGGTGGTGTTCAGTATTTATCTTAATTATTATTTCTTGTATTTCAGCAGTTCCTAGTAGTAACATCAAGAAAACGTTCGTTAACCTGCGGTTTCTGAATTATCTGCAATATTTTCTTGACCGTTTCTTACCTGCCAAATACGTTGAAGATGAATAAGTTGAGTTTATTATCGTTTGGGCCTTCTTGCACTTGGGGCCCCCCCGCATAGCGGGGGCTGGCAGGGGTGTAGTTACGCCACTGGGAGGAGACGTACGGAATTAGATACGCGTCCTTTTCTGTTACTTTGTTTAACTTCCTGAAATCTACTACAAAACGATAAGAATTGTCTTTTTTCTTCACTAAAAGAATTGGATTTGACCATGAACTGTTGCTTTTTTGAACTACACCTAATTGTAACAATTTATCTAACTCATTATCTATATGTTTATTGTTTTTGCATTGTAGGTGAAACTGGATAGTATCTTTGCTTAATTGGTTCGCTATTAACTTTAATTTTATGGTATACTAAATCGGTACGGCCTAGTTCAGGTAAATCAAGAAAATATTTTTCAATACTGTTATCTAACAGTTTTCTTTGTGCTCCTGTTAAATCTAATGTCGAATGTAAAATCGGTTCTTTCTTTTCGATAGTATCTAATTTTGCAAAGGTGTATTTGCCTTTAAAAATGTCTGGTATTATTCCTATATTTTTCCAAAAATCTATTCCTAAAACTAAAGTATGCTGAACATCTGGTACTACCAAAACGTCTTACACCACTAAACGCTGTTTTAATCTAATGGGCAACGTAACTGTTCCCAAAACTTTTAAAATTTTACCATTCGCCAACTGACATTCTTCTTCTTTCCTTTTTAATTTTAAACCTAATTTTGATAAAAAATTCCAAGTGTTTTCTCCTAAAATTGTATTTGTTGCTCCTGAATCTAATAAAGCTAAAATTTTTGTTCCTAAAATATCTACACTTACATAAGAACGTTCGTCATTTTTAGACTGTTCTATTACATAATCTAACATAACCTTATTTTTTTGAAATTTTTCTTCTTTATCATAAATCATATTTTGAACATGTTTTGTCGAATTATAAAATGTGCGGGACACTATACGACTATCTAATGCCCCTTCTTTTAGTTTAAATTATTTCTATATTTTTGACAACGCGGACAACGGTTCAACGTAACATTGTCAGTGCCACATTTATAACAATAGTTCGTTCGTCTTCTCTGTCTACAATCGATCTGAAAATGTCCTAACTGGTGACAATTCCAACACGTGGGTGCACGTTTTTTTACATAATTGTTTGAATTAAGATTTTGCATTGCTGAAATCTAGTTTCTATTGGAAGACCTACTCTGTGACACGTTAACGTCTGTGTACGCTAAGTCATTTTCTAAAGTATTTGTTTTTCGAGTTGGTGGGATAAAGTTTTCGATTGATACTTTATGTTCCTCTAGTTTTTTTCCTAACTTTATTAGTTCTCGTATGGAAGTTATCTCGACTAAACTCAATTGTGACTGGTAAAAAGGTAACATATTTTTTCGTAATATTTCAGTTGTTTTGTCAAAGTGAGTGGTTCTGATAATCTAGCAAACATGTTTGTCATTACTGCTGCGTAAAGTCCTATACTTTCATTTTCTCCTTGCGTTCTCGCTTTAATTTCGGTCATTAATTTTTCATCATAATCGGGTGGTAAAAATTCGTCTTTTAGTGCTTCATTAATGCGATCCAATTATTTATTAAAGATTTATTTGCACGATACCATATCAGTGCTTTATGTGCAAAAAGATCACATGCTTCTGCAAAAAGTTGAGAGTCTGACATATTTCTAGCAATTTTTAATTCTTCGACCCGTTCTAAAAATGCGTTTACCGAAGTATCGCCATTAAATGTTATTCCCCATTTTGCAACTGGAGTAACCTTATAAACTACAGAACTATTATAAGATAAAATTTGATTATTATTTTGAAAAGATTTATGTATATTTTTCTTGTGCTCGTCTACGGCCCTAATTTTTTCTTGTTTTGTTGTAGATGATGCTAAGTCTAGTTTTTTGTCAAATTCGATCAAGTCTACGTTATTTATGTCAAATATTTCTGATGTTTCCTTTCGTTCTAGTTCATCTAAAATTGATGTATCCTCTTTGGAAGCAATTTGTGTTTTTGTCTTTAAAATGTCATTTCCTACTTTACGAAAAGATTCAATTAAATGTCCTAACTCTAATTGTAAATTATTCCTAATTTTTTCATCATTATCGTCATCTGGTAAACTTCTGGAAAGTCTAGAATAACAATATGCAAATTTTGTTTCTATTCTTACTTTATTACTATCATAATTTAAAACATTTAAATCTGAAATTTGTTCATGTAAAAACGTTAAAACATTTTTAACAACTGTCACGTCTTCTGTAAAATCAAATGGATAGTCAACATCTTCATCTGGTTCAGTTTCTAATCTAATCGCTTTCCGTAAGGTTTTTCTTAAATCAGTTACTGTCATATTTTCCGTGTTTATTCCTCGTACAGTTATTTCATAAATTAGTTCATCTTTTAATAACCTATCAACACTGTATGTAAATTCCATCTTTGAATTAAAGAATGTGTACAATGTTATCATAAAATTCTCTTTAAAAAGTAAAAAATAATATATCTTAAAAAATTTCCTTAGAATTATTTCACACACGAATTTTTCTTTCTTTCTTTTTCAAAAGCCACATATATTTTTGAAAGGTTGTAGTTTATATAAAATTGATAATGAAATAAGTAAATAAAAAAATTTTTAATTCTTCAAAAAACAAGACCCAAAGACGTTGGGTGTCAAGAATTTTGTTACATAAGTAATCCCAAAGACGTTGGGCGTCAAGAATTTTGTTACATACGTTATCCCACAGACGTTGGGCGTCAAGAATTTTACATAAGCAATCCCAAAGACGTTGGACGCCAAGAATTTTATTACAGGCGGAAAAGCTGCTACGTATGTATTTTCCAGCAAAATTATAAAATGGGGGCGGCCTGTAAAACAAAAATTAAAGGGGGGGTCACCGGCACTAGCTAGCGGAAGGTCGTGGATCATATAGAGGGTTAAAATTTTGAAAAAAGGTTAAATTACTTTATAATATACTACAAAAGATTTGGCACTTACCTTTCATAAAATATTGTGGCGTAATGACAATTGTCAAGGGCGCCAGACAAGTCGAGAATGTCCAAATGTTCGTACAAAACCTTGGCAGACTTGTCATCCCAAGGAGGACAATTGTTTCTTTTAATCAATTCCTCACTTTTTACTACTTATAAAACTTCCATGATAAAACAATAAAAAAAATACTATTGACTTAACCAACGGCAAACAAAACTATCTAATTCACAGAGCAATAAACGTGAACCTCTTACATTCATTGATTTAGAAATTTAAGTGAATAGGCGACTATGGAATTTATGAAAATTTTGATTACATAAGTAGTAATCAAACACTTGTATATGAAAGAAAATTTATATTATAAATCGTACACTAAATTAATCCTACGGTTTATGGCCAAAACGTCCTAACAAACAAACAAACTAAAAATTGGTCATGCTACTTAACTATAAAAACTTACTTGCTAAAAATTGTCATTGTTTGAGAGTTTGTTTTCCAACGTAGAACAGTTCTTAAATTTTGGAAGAGAATCTCGCTTGTTGCTTCTGTTTATAATTTTTAAAGAATTGACTGGTACACGAACCCGGCAGAATCTTCTTGACAATATCACTTACTTGTGCGTCACACGCCTACAAGCTTTTTAATATTTATCTTGCATCACTATAAATCCGCGAACATATGGGCATAACCCTCGCGAAACTGCAAGAGTTATCGCTCCTTTCCAATTTTTAATATCGTGATACGAAGTGAAATATTATATCTGTGCTACCGGAGAACGCTACCCGCGAACTACGTTTCTCTCTACTTCTTGACCACAAACGGCCCCATTGTAAAAACTCCCCGTCTTTGGCTAAAGCCTTCAATTATATAGACTAATTCCTACCCTAATAATTATGTACGTCATTTTCTGTTATCCAATGACTGAACAGAACCTCCCACAAAACAAGATTTCAGAAACCAAATCCAACCCCTTTTTAGATGATGGTCACGAATGCAATCACTTTCTCAAGGGTTTAAATTATATTGTATTTTCTACGAATTTCTTAATTATTGAGAATGTGGACCATAGCTACGGAGACAGTCGTCTGCCATTAACAAAGACTGGCTAACCTACTTGAGCCGAAATGGATTTTAAATACAATGGATGTCTCCAGACTACTTAAAATTACTTGTAATATTTGAACAAATCAAATTGGAAATAGTTTTTGCTATTTATAATATTTCGTTTTGTCTAACCCGCTGTCAATCAACGAAAGTATTAAGAAGGTTAAGCTTTTCAAACTGAAATTGGTTTCCTTTATTTACGCTAAAAGGTACTATTACATTTTAATTTTATCGGATTTGTCAGTCTGTAACCGACCTTAACTTTTAAGAGGTTTATTGTATTTGATTTACGAGAGTCTAGAGCTTTAAATAATGACCTGCCGCTGGAATTTAGTAGCCTGAAGCTATTTGTAAAGCTGGTCTTTTATTATAAAGGAGACTAACTAAAATGAGGTAATTTATTGTGGGAATTTTTGTCTATACTTTATGCAAGTTACTGAATTTTTAATTAATTGATCTGTTTGTTCGTGAACATTACAAAATAATGTTACAAGTTATGCAGTTAGGTCTATCAGCCTAGACATATTGGTGTACCTAAATGTAACGATTCTGTCTTGTAAAGAAAACAATCAAGCTATACGAATAAATACTTCATAACTCATTGCAGTCTAAGCAATGGTACTGATCTGTGTTTACACTTACTTATCATTTGAATTTTGGATATTTAAAAATATGTGGCGTATTTTTTTTATTCGACATGTTTCACCGCTTGCAATGAGTTTTGGGTTAGATTCTGAGACTTTCCAATCATACAGGGTTCTTTTTATGTGAATGATATACATTAAATAATAATAGTTATGCTTCTGTATAATCTTTTAATACAAGAATTTTTAGAAAAAGTATAAATAATGAGATCAACTCGTATAACTAATTATTAACTCGACCCTACACCACTTAAGAAACTAATTATAGTTATCGCCAAATGGTAGATAGAGGAAAGTGCCCAAAACGGGACCCCCATTTTATTTTTATTAATTAAAAAATTGAAAACAACTAAAACTATGTTTTAAAAGCACGTAATAATTACTTGATAATGTTTTGCGCCATTTAAGTTTCATTTCCAGAAAATATTATTATAAATTAGTAAGAAACAAAATATTTTACAAAACCTTACATTTCGGAAATTCTAAAAAAAGTTGCTTAAAGTAAACCCCTTGAAAAAATAATGGAAATAACACTTAAATGAATGTAAAAAGGGATTAAATCACTTAAAACATGATTAAGTTAAAAGTAAATTATAAGGTATTTAATAGTGGTATAGTACAGTTCAGAGATGACATTTTTAACGGCAAAAATCACATACATAAATATCTTTTTCTGTCCCAGCACAGTCCACATGGGCCCACTGTGAGCACATCATGCACATCACCCAAAGTTCCCCCTTAGAGTCCTCAGAAAATCTTCTGTCACAGAATATGCACAAAGCATCATTTTTTGATGGCGTTACTCCTGGCAAAGGCTCC